>NWSH02000019.1:8850092-8872599 GCA_002382865.2 Heliothis virescens
ATAGCCCATTTATCGAGGAAGACTATAGGCTACTTGTTATCCGGGTGCGCCGAGTAGCTCCCACGGGACACGGGTGAAACCGCTGGCAGAAGCTAGTTTATGTATTTTGTATTCTGGCTCTAAGATTTACTTTTCGTTTGAAGTAGTAACGTGTTTCTCGTCCTGTGCTGGATATGTTCCATGCTCACTATTTTGATCACAAGCAGATCACACACTGCCTCATTATTCTGATTTACTTGTATCACCACTTGCGTCAGCTCTCCATAGGATTGTGTCGTATATCAACATGCGTTAATTTGGTACCGAATACATCGGTGTGTATTGATCTTTAGAAAGCTTTGATTTTTTTTTCATACTGAGCCCAAAACAATAACGAAAACGTGGTTACTGCTTCCCATTTAGATCTGTAGATTGCATTTCAGTATACAGTCTTCTATTTCAAGGAAGAAGAAGATAGTATACAGTAAACGCCATTTTAATTTATTGGTTTGAGCCCAGGATGAGCTTTTCGACAATTCAAGCTTGCTAAGTTTTATATTCACTAAAAATAACACAAATGTAGAATGACTTCAACAAAGTAGCTAACAATCAATACGCGTAGTCATTATGCATATTTAAAAACCCATATTTAAAAAATGTCCCCATTGTATACTTAATTAAAGAACTCAATAGACATTGAAGCGTTTTATATTAAGAATAGAAAAAAAAGAAACATAATTCATTTGCTGTTTCGCCGCCTTATACTTAAAAAAAACAATATTTCGTAAAATGAGGTGACATATTAAATGAGGTAGCAAATCCCACGCATATCGTTATACGCCACAAACTACGGAGGGAGGGCATAAGGCGGGCTACCCTCGGGTTGAGTCGTGTGCACGCGGCCAGGTATTGGACGAGCTGATGGACGGCGACATCATTGTGTTCGAGCGCGCCGACCACCGACACGAGGACCTGGAGCTGCCGACCTGCCAGGACTACTTCAAGTACATATTCTACAAGGTGGAAGTGCAGTTTGTGGATAAGACCGTGCCTAATGATCCTGGGTGAGATTTTGTTATTTATGTGCTTATTTAGGCACGAATTTCGTTTGTTTGTTCTATTAGAATACTCCTACACCACTTTAAATCTCGAAGACCACAGCATACATACTTACACAAGAAAGTTTAATTATGAAAATCATGTGTGTTGGTTCATCCCAAAAGAAGTGGTGTACCAGCTAAACAGAGTGGTCAAAATGGTCGGTCTCGGCTTCCCTTTTATAAGCCTTGCGAAAGTGTCAATAAATTCCATGTGATTTTGTTCGAGACTTCGAAAGAAAGGCCTCGTGGAGTATTCGGTTGGTTATGGAGATATTATACAGACTACCAGCGATAATACTGGTACTTCTTATAATTTTGTTCTTATTTGTTTTTGCATAGGTTCACAATGGAGTTATCGATGCAGATGCGATATGATCAGATGGCGCGGGCGGTAGGGCAGCGGCTCAACGTCGACCCCTACTTAATACAGTTCTTCAAGTGTCAAAAGTTAGTATTTTCAATGAAATGAAGTGTTTACACTGTAATTACTGCGTTGTAGTAACTCATTAAAAATAATGTTCAATCTGTCATAAATAATGTATATCAAAGATGACTTGGTGTGATCAACTATGGTTGAATTTGTTGCAGCTACAAGGATACCCCGGGACTTCCACTGAGATACTCATACGACGGAATACTTAAAGATTTGCTAGTGTACTGTAAACCAAAGTGCCCTAAGAAGTTGTTCTATCAGATATTATCTATTAAAGTTAATGAATTGGATAACAAGAAACAGTTTAAATGTTTATGGGTAAGACAAATTACAATTTTTATTTAAATAATTTCACTAAGAAGAACATAGTTATAAGTTCTATAAATAAAACTTAACTTGTTTTACAGGTTGGTCCAAATTATAAAGAAGATAAGGAATTAATTTTATATCCAAACAAAGGAGGTAAGGTGTCAGACATCTTACAAGAGGCAGCTAAAGTTGTTGAAATGTCACCCGATGGTTCTGGAACGTGAGTATATCATATCACAGTTATTTTTATCGTTGAAGCAAGGACTGGAAAGTGAATCTTGTTCACAAGAAGATAAACAAAGAAACTTGTATAGTTCTTGCCATGTACTGTAGGGAGAGACAGTAAATGAAACTACTGACTGCTGAGAATATACTGAGTTTATTAGAATAATGAAGTGGCATATAAAATGTCTAAGATGACAAAGATTAGTATATTAAAGTAGAGGGGATCTTACACCTCCCCCCTTAAAATAAAAAAATTATACTTAAAACTAGGATGATACACACTTATAATACTTAGGCTAGTTAAAACTATATTCAAGTAGGATGGTGATACATTTAAGTGCGGTTCTTATGTAACACATCAATCAAACCAAACTGAATTGCGGCTTGCATCTAACTTCAAGCACAGAAGCACAGATACTATACCATTCGTGCAATCGAAATGACTAATACCTAAAAATGATTTCTGCGCAGCGACTTGCATAAAGTCCGATATTTTTACAAGGTTTCTAAAGAAATGCGAACAAGAAATAAATTCGTAAATTATACCATTGTTTAAAACGTGTGTTCAGGTTAAGGATCGTCGAGGTGTCGTGTCACAAAGTATTACCGGGCCCCGATCCTGAGCTGACGCTCGACCAGGTCACCATATCACCGCCCAGACTCTACAGAATAGAGGAGATACCCAGAGATGAGCTCAATTTGCAGGTGTGTTTACTATCAACTAAAATAACTAGTCAGTGGTCATAATATGGAATGTGGAATGAAATCTGATAGCTAAACTTGTTTTACGGTCAGTTTCATAGATTAGATAAAATTCTGGATGGCTATATCAGATCATGCCATAGAAAAGTTATCAAACTAAAAAAAATCTATGGCACTGTGTCAGACAGCTTTATCCGGAACCAGTGAAATTGGTCGTTAGACTTTAATACTAAGATTTTTTCCGATCAGTAATCATAAGGTCGATAAAGAAAGCTGCTTTATTTTCGACGTTATAGTATAAACATTGAGTTATTTTTAAACGGTTTTATTTAGGTCACCCCGTTTGTTTTAATAAAGCAAATATACATGATTTATTTTGACATTCCAGGAGGACGAGATCATAGTGCCGTGCGCGCATTTCCACAAGCAAGTGTACGCGACGTTCGGCATTCCGTTCTACGCGCGCGTCAAACACAACGAGCCCTTCCAGGCGGTCAAAGACCGGCTGCAGAAGAAACTCGATATACCCGATAAGGAGTGGGAAAAGGTAACATTAGTAGATTTCTGAACTTATTTTTTTTAGTATTTTGGCTGCATTTATTTCTCATTTTTTTCTTACAAAATTTTGATAATTCAGTGAGAAAATCTGGTCATATTTTCTTTTCTTGATGGTTATTACAATGAAGTCATGACCCTTTTTTTTTGATCATGGGATCAAGTTATAAAACCATTCACATCAGGATTGGCCAGTTAAATTTTTAATAACCATTTCTTCATTTCTTTTTCAGTACAATTTCGCTATAGTGACAAATGGCAGACCTAACTACATAAGTGAAGGAGCGACAATAAACATTTACGACTTCAGGCCAAGTAGTAACGCGAGTGAGTATCAACCCTACTTGTGAACACTTGTCGTGTTTCGGAACAATTAATTCTGAGTTTTAGTCAAAATTCTATGTTACAATAGAGCCAATCCTCAAAAGAATGTGTGCTAAAATTTAATCTAGATCTGTCCCTTCCAGACGCGACGGCCCGGCCGTGGCTGGGGCTGGAGCACATCAACAAGACTCCCAAGCGGTCCCGCGTCAACTACCTAGAGAAGGCGATCAAGATATACAACTGAGTCTGCCTCGCGCTCGCAGCCGCGCGATAGTACCACCGCGCCGCACACACCTATACATATTATACTTAATCATTTCGTACTCTGGACCACTCCATAATTTATTTGGCTTCCCCGTTTATCCACAAATTTAATTAAATATATGTATTGAGCTTGTGCAGTGTTACTATCGTCCGGATACGCAACAAATAATAGCCTTATCTACTTATTATGTGCATCGCTAACACCAATTTGACTTCCTTTATCACCCTATTTATTCTACGTAGGAAACTGATTCTGAAAGTACGTGTAACAGACACTGAGGCCACAGATTAGTCCTGCTAGAAAATTGCTTTTATGATTATTTGTAACAATAGCTTTGTTTGGCCGTCGTGTTATTGTGTTAGTGTCGACATCGAAGCAGGAGACGTCTCGCTGGTGAAGTGACAAAAACGAGTATTATCCATCATTTTTGTTCGTGTATAGTGTTATAATTTACTTTCTATCGGTGACATTAGTAAGTTTTACGGTAAAAACTCACGTTCATATTTAAAATATTTAATTGTAATTTAACAGTAAATAAATTAAATCAACGTGACCTACGATTAAAACTCGATGCAGGGGCGTGGTCACGTAGTGTAGCTTCGTAGTAGTGTGCATGTATCGGTGAAATCTATGTTTATTTGTATTTTACGAACAGTACGCTCCAGCGATTCATAGGCTCTGTGTCTAACACGCCTTCCGTAACCAGTGAGTGAACCACGTGGCCTCCCACATCCAGTTCTGTCCAAGTTGTTTGATTATGTTTAATGTACTGAGGTTGGTGTTCGAGCGAGGCCGAGGCGGTGTGTCGCGTGCCGAGTCCGGCCTCGTTCGCCGGCAGCCGGCCTTCGGGGTGATTCGGCAATGTAAAGCATTTTCACGGACTATACCTACAACTATGTTTAGACATGAATTTGAATAGTAATAAAATGTGCCTCTGTGTGTTGACGCTTGTTTGATTAACTATATTAACAAACTAGTGTAATATAAAGAAGTATTTACAGTTAAATTGAAATCGGCTTGCTGATCGTTCGTTATGACAGTAAAGTTTTCAGAAGCTTGTAATGTTAAAAACTATTTTATTATAAATGTTGAACATAGTAATCGAGTTTGAATGAAATGCATGATAGCAATAGTATAATATTCGAAGGTATAAAATACAGCCAATTAATATAATTCTTAGTAACATTCATTTTCAACAATAGATATACATATTTGGTGATAAACGATATACGCTTACATATATCCAACACTAATTAATTTTATATCACTTTACATGATAAATAAATTAGCTTGACATGATAGTAACTCTTAGACTGCTCAAAAATCCCTACTGTTTTGCATCATGGGTATTTGAATACCACAAACAACCATGATTGGCAAATGAAATTGAATGTTTATTATTGAAAAAAAGAATAATTTTGTATCTACAATGACGGTATTGTGATAATAAATATTAGTGAAGCCTGTACATAGCTACTGCACATACCTTACAAACGACAATCATTGTGCTGGTTTGTGCTTTTCTATTAAAATGTTTAAAAAGACACTCGCTACAACTCTCATGTGTAATCTGATTTTATAGAAATTATTGGAGTATATTATATACTGAATTTTAAAATGTTTTATTGATTGTCGAATTGCCAACACCCGGGTGTATGTTTGAGGCGAAGACGATATCAATTAGTATAATTTAGACCAGCAAGATGGCGTAGCGTGTAGCGGCCTCAAGTGTACACTAGGTTTAATTGCACATAATAGATTTAACGTTAGCACTGTATTGTTAATTCTGGCTAAAAGCGTCCGAGCGATCTAAAGCGAAGCGGTCTACATGTTACTATATTATTATTGGTTGAATCAGAATCTTTCCTTTTAGAAAATCATTGTAAAATTATATTTTGGGGAAAACTAACTTTTTAAAAAGTTCGTAAAAGTGTAAGATGTAAATAACAATATGTCGTAACACTCTGCGACTTGGGATAATATTGTGTAATATTGTTACAATAAGTGAAATGAATCGCTGGTTTTCCACAAAGTATAGCTTTATGTAATGTTACTATTTAATTTTTTACTTGACCTGCCAGAGATATGTTACGTTTAAATAAATGATTATGTCGAAATTATGTATATATATGATGTAATAAATTAAGAAAAAATACAATAAGTTTTCGTAAAGATGCCTTAGACGTTTTAAGACATTTTTAGTGGTTTGAAATGATAATGCTTAATTTAATTTATACCCTTTTTTAGTTATTATTTCGTGTCTGGAGAACGTTATTCCGCATCTCGAGAATATTATATAGATTGTCTAAATGAGTGAGAGCGATGTCCCGCGTGTAGATTGTTTTCTTTCTAATGTTTCTATTCAACTCGTTAATTTTTATGTTAACAATGTGTGTTGGTTGCGCTATTTTCATTAACATGGTTTGAGGTACTTTGAAAGATCTTAGCAAAATAGTGGCTTAGTAGCAGATACGTGCCGATGATAATAAAATGTGGCAAATGGGATTATAATCTATTAGTTGTTTCACCTATTGAGCTATCTACAAGGTTTGAACCCGTTGCGTAGGCGAGTCTGTATACAGCTTGTGCAAACATTGAAAGTACTCCAATGTTTGTTATGTTGGATTTGAATGTTTCACTGAATATAATCCTATATTTGTTTTATTTGGTTTGTTTTGTAAAAAGTCCCTTGAAATTCCATAGTTACTGCCAATTTTAATTGTGCTTTGGGAAACAAACTTTGACATATTATAGAAGATAATATTACTGTAATAACAGACAGGCTTACTAAACTTATAGCAGTTAGGAACACTGAGAGTTAATATCAAACGTAATAGGTGAACAGTGGACAGTTACTGTTGGGCATATGATGATTTTTGATCCGGGCTAATGTAATCCCAATCTTGTTGAAAATAAAGCCGAGGAAAACTTGTAGCTGGCATTTAACAAAGCTATTAAATTAGCAAATTAGGTACTGATAGTCGGTACAATATCTCTAAAAAGGAATAATATTTTGAGGAAAAGTTAATAATCACAGTTAAAATTTACTTGATATCAAATCTGATAACCCGATTCTGGTGACGTCGAAATGCTTGAAAATACCTGCAAAAGTATGGTACTCCCGTATGACAACTATGGTTCTCATATCTTTCGCTCGCAGGGGTGGCCTCAAGTAATAGATGGAATTGGTTATGTTCGACAGCATTTTATCTTCGGTGGTCTCGAGATCCCAAGGGAACTTAGACGCAGATTAGTCATCGGTGGTAGTTATCTTTTAGGTACTAAAGTGTACACTACATTGTGACAACCAGTCTGACTAAGAAACTTTGGGTTGACGAGGTCACATAAGGACCCCCATGGAACTGCGCTGCATCCGGTGAGACTGGAAGCTAAGGTTATAAAAGTACGTAACACTGTTTGTTTTAGACGCACGTTATGTACAGACGATAGCACAGCGAGTTATCACAACAGCGCAAGGTTAATATTCGATTGGTAAAATTTGACAGATTCGTGTAGGTTGACCTGCTGTCGGATCTACAAATGATGTGATCTGCAGCGGGTAGCGAAGACTGCGCGACATGGTGGTGCACATATGCGCGGGAAGCGGGGTTTCATATGGATTCTGTTGAAGGACGCAAAGGTTCATAATTTTATTGATAACTAGCTTCTGCCCGCGACTTCGTACGCGGATCCTGTTTTTTTTTTATATATAAACCTTCCCTCGATCTGTACAGACGACAGCAGGTCAACGTATACGAATCTGTCAAATTTTACCAGTCAAATTTTAACCTACCTCCATTGTGATAAGGTTGAAAATCGATAGCAGAAATTTGACAGATTGTGGTAACTTGATGTGCTGTCGTCTGTACAAACATTTTAAGACCAAAATAAGCCCGATCGGTCCAGCCGTTCTTGAGTTATGCGCTTACCAACACATTTAGCGATTCATTTTTATATATAAGAAGATATAAAACACGAAACATCTATAGTATCTACTTACACATATTACTGGATACTACTGTATAGCGGTAGGTACCACTACCTACACATCGGAAGACGAACCATCCTGCATCACGCAAGCAGTTGTATAGGTGGGTATGAATGTGACCTGACCCGTAAAAAATAATCGCATGTACAGACGACAGCAAGTCAACGTATACGAATCTGTCAAATTTTACCAATCAATTATTAACCTACCGCCGTTGAAAATCTATTGCACAAATTTAACAGATTGTGGTAACTTGATGTGCTGTCGTTTGTACCTTCTGGTACTTCTGTTCCTAAATCCCGACGTGCTAGAGCAACGTTATAGACTTCCATTCAGTGTCAAACAAGGTGGAATGCCTTTTTAATGGCTGAATCCAAGTGAACAGTGTATTTTGTATGACCGTTCATTTTTCTCTCACTCGGAGTGAAGTGAAAGATGCATAATGCCAGTACCCAACATCGTTGGATCAGTTGACTAATGAATTAATTCAGCATTCGTGTTTCGCTTTAGGTATGTTCAGAGTTTTCATTCCGAGTGAAACGTGACCAAAAAAAGACTAAAAAGAACGAAAAATTAAGCATCAGATATCAATCTAGCCTTTTGATAACAGATGGGTCTAGGTAGCAGTTAGTTTATTAATGTAGATACAATCTCACTAGGTACATAAAGGTTTGTGATTTTAGGAATCATCCCTATATCGCTTTTATCCTGGCTTCACAGATGCAGAAGTTTTCGTGTCTAAAAATGTATAGATAGCTAAATATCGTCATCGTCGACTAGGCTTTCACGCGTTCCCGATTAAGTAGACGATTGGGATCAATCAACGAGTGATGCGCCCGATATTTTAGGATATTGGACTCCTTATATCATTTTACGGTAAAAGGCTTTCAGGCTTGTCTACTGAAATAAGTAGGGAATGGAAAAGGCTAAGGTTTAGTTAACGATAAAATTTCTCAAAATACGGTAAACAATATACCCTAGGTACCTAGTACCTATATTGTAGGGCTTATAGGTCTTGTGTCCCTACTTGGTCCCTCTGGGGGAGCCAACAGGATTATTATTAAAAAGTTTTTTTTTGTTTCCTTGTAAGTACTTGAAACCCATAAGAAATCGCGGAACATAAGCACATTAGGCGAATCTAGATTATACGGCTTAACTTCACCTTTTGAACCACCCGATATGTTAAAAAGTAGGTAAGTAAAAGCGAGATGCCTGTTGTAAAATGTTCTATTGGTTGGAAACAAAAACAATTTCATTGATATTAACGAACACACGTAATATTTTTTAATTAAAAAAATTACACCTTTCCATCGGATTTTATGGGATTAAATGTGTTTTCAGTTAAAAAAAATAGCATTAATTACAGTTCCCGCAACAAAACTCATAAATCTAAGCGATTTATATATTTTTAATTTATAATTTACGTTAGAGCGTCCATCGACGCCGGCCGTCGGAACAATGTCGTAATTTCATTTAAATCCTCTCCGGCTTCGGCCTACAAATCTTGGCGAAGCTTTCGAAATGATTGAATTTTTATGCGGCTGCCTGTCTGTTTTTATTTTGCTACAGCCGCTGTTTTTACATTATATTATGCTGGAAATAAGGTCCCTGGTCCCTCTTTCATTATCCTGATTTTTGCTTGTTTTAGACCGAGTGCAAAATGTTAGATATTAATAAAATTATGGAAATCTTATTTTATGAAGTTATGTTAATTGTTTCCATTACATGATAGCGTGACATAACTTTTCATCTGACTTCTATGTGAAAAAGCAGATTTGGTATATCGAAAATTGGAGAATAGGCATGCCTATTGCAAATTAACGAAGCCGCCTAAAAGGATACCTACTGATAAAATACAGTGTTTTGAATAGCGACCCAATTGCATGTTCTTAGATATTAAAGTGCCTAGGTAGGTAGGTAAATATACAAAAAAACTGGTTCTCAGCTGCATCCGGTTAGACTGGAAGCCGACCCCAAAAATAGTTGGGAAAAGGCTAGGCAGATGTAGGTAGGTAAATATAGGTGTAATAAATCAATGTGTGTAACTATGTGCACCACTTCGTCAAGCCAAAAGACTGAATAATCCGGTCTAAGCCGGAGAGGCAATTGGCTTTGCAACCATAACCGTAATGACGATTAATTATTAATCGTCGTCGGTGGAATCCACTCGTAATCCTGCCTTCCGTCGACCGACGAAGGACTAGACGGGATGAAAAACTATAGTAATTAATCCTACAGCTCGCAATTGTACATTTAAAAAGCTTTGTGAAGAGCTATCTGCTTTCTCGAAATTACATTTCTCATTAGGATTCTCCTCGGGGAATGCTAATTTGCAACATCGATAGAGCTTGTGATGAGGAACCATTGTCTTTATGCAAAGATTATAGCAATATTTTATGAAAGTCTTACTTGTGTATTTAAATAAGTCGTATTGTTTCATCACCTCCAATAAAGTAGGAGATAGGATTTTGAAACAATCTGCTGTTCAGTAGGAAATGTACAAAACATCATAGTTTGGCAGCAATGCCGTGTTGTGGAGCAGGTTGTCCTAGGATTGAGCAAATTGCGGTCGTACCTCACACCTGTCAGACGGTCCTGATTTTTATTAAAGTGATAAATCGGTCAGGCATGCACAGGAATTTAATGTGTGGATTGTAGGGATCCCACTGCAACAGTTTATCAGTGTCGCACAGGACACGGCGGGAATGCGGTCGACTGCGGCGGTCATACAGAATGGTGCGTCGTTAGCGTTAATCCGATTCGGGCATTGGAGCATTCGAGTATCCAACGTTGTCGGCATCCCGCCGCCCCTCCCACGGAGCTCAGCAATGCGAGCTCAGGAATTTGAATGCAAATTGAAAATGCCATTAGATCAGCAAACATTCAGCTTGCCGATCAAACGTTGCATTGTGTGCCGGTAACTGAGAAATAATTATTGTAACCATTGTGTCCGTATCGCGTGATTGTGAATTGAACAGCCCGGTTATCCTGTGGCTGTGTTTGGGGATACCTAAATAAATACCTACCTATATTCAAAAGCTAAGCACTCTGTAACGAATTCAACTGGATACTTGCTACAACCCTGTACCTACCTACGTATTACACTTATCTATATAAAGTTTCAAAATCAGTTTGTTTCAATATTTTATTGGATATTCGGTCTAGTTTTAGAAAATAAGTAAATGTATGAAAACGTATGATTTCACCGTGCACGCGCGATAACTGGTTTATAGCCAAATAAATTTTGTGCTTATCGTTTATTTTCACACCGGAGTACCTGTAACAAAGTAAATAAAACGCCGAATTTCATATTTTTGGAAATGAAAAGTCTCATTGACACTATAATAATATTCGTGATGGTTGCGTTCTGCGAGAGTTCTTCATCCTCACGAGAAGACATTTCTGCTGCTGCAGATACCACTCTGACGACAGCTACGGAGCGTAGCAGTGTTTCTCCTAGGCCGAGCAGTTTGTACAGGAGGATAAACGTCGAGCGTATCGACGAGTTCTCCAGCACTCCGCTGGACCTGTTCCGTGTCAGAGACCCTCAGAGAAGAAGTAAGTACTAAGAATTGAGTCAATCCGGTATCTCCACAACAAGCAACAAGAATGTAGGTAAAAGCATGAATTACACTTTTATATTTCAAAGAAACTGATTAACTACTGAAAGCAATATTCGGTTGAAGGGTTGGATTTATGATAAGCTTATCAAAAAACTTTACAGTTGGTGTGAACTGCACCGGTAACTGCGTTCAAAGTACCTATGCCTTCAATTTAATGTAACAAAGTCCATTGACCATCTTTGATCTGAATAGGACAAGGTCTAGGTTCTATTGACTTTTGAGCAATCTAGGATGACAAACTCCGAACCCAATAACAATGTTAGACATTGCTTTGCAACTTTTAGTTTCTAAAAAAATCATCTGAAATAGTTATTGAAATGTTCAGATCACATGGACACTCTATGGAGATGGGATTTCTGGTGCCAACTACAGCCGAAGGTTGGAAAATGTTCAGACAGTACACGACGGTAAGATGTATGACGGTAATGCCTCATACTTTGATTCCTTTCAACTCTAAAATAATTTTGTTTACAACTCAGAAGGCATTGTTTAAGTTTAAAGTTAGTTGTTTTACTGTTTTCCAGACAACAGCAGACCGGAATAAGACAGAGGTGAGTGTAGAATATAACCGGTAAACAAGAAAAAGTTACATTCTACTAGATACCACTTACCATTACAGTAGGGGAGACCGGGGACAAACGTAACGGCGGGTCGAAAGTAACAAGCGCTCTGTAGATTTATCTAAAAAGCGAACATCGCTGTGCCCCCGTCAGACGATAGCCGGGAGCACCCCTCTTAATTTCATTCAGTCGCCGCGTGCGCCACGCGCTTTTAGGCTGTGTGACAGGACGATATGTGTTTTCACAAACCAAAAGTAAGTTTTTAGACGTTTTCTTATTTAATATTTACGTAGTCCTAAAAGGATGCTAGGATTCTGAATTTTTCGATATCTCTTCTTGATTAGAGTGATTTTACATTGCTTAAATTCATATTTGAGTAGCACGTTCCGTTTTAAGGTTCTGTTGCACTTTTTGTCAAAAATGTGGACGGGTATGAAAGTAACATAGCCCTGTGGGTACAAAAGTAACATGTTACTTTAGATTCTTTCATTTTAACATATTTTTTCCAAATCTCCACTCATCTTAAAAAGTGCTCCTTTTGCAAAGTGCACCAATTAAGAAGTGCACCAGTTGCTAAGTTCACCATTTAAGCATGGTTTACAAGTTGAAAAGTGCACCAAATGCGTTAAACCCTATGCAACCTTAATGGTTAAAGCTACACAGAAATCATGTATGAAGAAAATGATTTCCTTAAAATAATATACAAAATATCCCACGACAGCATATGTCTATCTTTTATGATTGACTTACAATAACACGTGTAATCCCCGATAGCTTAGCAGTTCTAAGCTTTCTGATTATAGTTGTCTACTCTTACGTTTATAACATTCTCAGCCATCGCTAATTAAAAAAAGTTAATATTATTAACTATTCATTAGCATATTGTGTAATATTGTATTCATTAGCAACCACTATGTGTTGTTACTTTCGACCCACAACGTGTTACTTTCGACCTGCCAACGTGGTCGAAAGTAACAACTGACAATTATTTTTTAAGCAGCTGTTTTTCCCATAAAACACATCACAATATAAAAAATCGAGTTACTAGTCTAAAGAACATACCTAAACTAAATTTATACATGGGTATATTAATTTAATGACAACAGTAATACCCAGCCAGAAATGAAGGTACAAGTACAAAGTGTTACGTTCGTCCCCGGTCTCCCCTACTCACCAGACGCTGTTCTAATAAATGTAGGTACCTAGTAGGATTATTTAATAACTAGCTTCCGCCAGCGGTTTCACCCGCTTTTCCGTGGGAACTACTGCGCGCACCCGGATAAAACCTCGATAAATGGGCTATCTAACACTGCAATAATTTTTCAAATCGGACCAGTAGTTCCTGAGATTAGCGCGTTCAAACAAACAAACTCTTTAGCTTTATAATATTAGTATAGATATTCGAACATAAGGTAAATCACTATTTACGCTGTACCCACAGCGGGAGCTGGATTTGTCCATCTACCAGAAAAAGGAGACTTTAACAATTGTATTTGAATATAATTTCAGCTACTATTATGACGCCCAACTGGACACGTGCTTGTCGTTCGCTTTCTCTGGATGTGATGGAAATAGAAATAATTTCCCATCATTAATAGATTGTGAGCGCCACTGCAAGGGTATGTACTAATACTAAATCCTAGTTTATATTCCACTTTATAATTTTATAACACATCTTTTGTACTAAATTTTACCGGATTTTGGTTTGGCTGAAACGTGGAATAAATCTCTCTCTGAAGAAAGTTCTCAGAAAGAAAGAGAAATTAAAAATCCATGTTGAGTTTCAAGACATTGTAATTTTTGTACAGGCTCAAGCTACATGACGCTAAAAGACTCTACCAGAACAACTTATTGCGCCCTGCAACCTAATGCAGGATTATGCATGTCTTTAATATCAAGGTGAGTGTTTATCACCTAACCGGCTTATTTGTTTTCAGTCTAAGAATCTATTACCACCACCGTATCATTATATCACCATTCACCATCAGGTATCATTGTCACCACAGAACATAATTATGTTCTGTGATTGTCACCGTATGCGCTGAATGGCGGCTGTGAGACTTGAGAACTTAAATAACGTGACTAAACTTAAATACTTTCCAATATTATCTGAATGGTAAATGGATTGCGGTTCTTGAGAAAGGTTCAGTGATACCTAAGTATATCTAACTTATTGTACACGTGCGAAGTGGGAAGTCACTTTTTAATTATACTTAATTTACCAAGCTATTCCGAGTAACCGAAACACCAAACACAATCTAGTGAGTCAAATCGATTAGTTACCAAATAAAATAAATACTTATTTACACTTCTTAGGTATTACTACGACGTGAATGCAAACGACTGTAAAGTTTTCGTGTACGGCGGCTGCGGCGGCAACCAGAACAGATTCAAGACTCATTCGATGTGCATGGACCAGTGTAAAGAATAAACGAGATTTTTTTTACTAGCATAACTGTTTATCCTGAAAAGAAATAGCTAAGAAGGACTCATGATTAAAATAAAGAATAAGTTATTTAATCACTTTATAAGGATTAAAAGATTAAACCTGAAGGAAATGTTCATCCCGAAAGTACAACTACTTACAGTACTTGCTACTTCACCAACTTATAAAACGTCAACGACAATCTATAATATCTACCACAAAATAAGTTAAAATTCTTCGCAAAACGTAACTTAATACTTCCGAAAGTCATGCGATTGATTGCAAGCCCCATCCCCATCGATCCTTTCAGATAGTTAGTAGCTGAAATCATCGATTCGTTTGCGAAAGATTCAACCGTTGTAATTGTTACTGACGTAACCATTCCTCGGAGATTTTTGATTAAGTCCCCAGCTACTGACTGATGGGGCTCGCCGATTGCTTCGTTATCGGCAATCGATGGCTAGCCGGATTGTTGATGACGACGATGCTATCATATCATCGGCTTTTGTTTTATTGAGGGCTGAAGGAATGCTTCCTATTGTTTGACAGTGTTGTGAATATTTATCTAGAGTATGGCTATTGGCTAACTTATACTGTAAAGTACTTATTCAATTAATAGAATAGACAAGCTGATGATTATACTAGAGGTATCATTCTTTAACTTTCAGGTTTTCTACAGTACTTATATTCAGTTTTCTTTGTATACAGTTTAAAATAATTTTTTGTTAAAATCTTGTCTCAAATGTCGACTCGTCATAATAAGGCAGACACATTTTTCGAGAGTCGTTTTAAATAAAAAACAGTTAAAGCTTCGCCGCTGGCAATTACTAAAGTCTCGCCGGCCGTAATCCTCCTTCTGACGAAGAAAAACTCCCCTAATTAATAGTGCAGCTTCCGGATTAATTAGCGGAGATCTGCCGCCGCCTGCTACTCCTATTATTTGAATTTCGTTAGTTATTTTCTTAACTATTCTCTCGGAGTAGGAATTAATAAAGTAGGGCTTGCATTAACTATAACTGGGAGACTGTAAATTAGATTAGTCTAGCTGTTAGTTAACAAGAAAAATGTTTTATACCTACTTAATGTTGATAAGATACTTTGCTCAAATGTAAAACAATGTAAAAAAAGAAATAAAAAAAATACCTAAAACAAAATAAACCCTAAACTGAGAAGGAAAAATACAGGCAATTATAATTTTCTGAGTGGAATATTACAGACGGTCGTTTTAAGATTGCTTAATTGCATCGTTATTGTTCCTCAAATAGAATAAAATAAGGAAAACAGGAGAAACAAAGGTTTATAATTACGTTCGGTTGCGTCCTGGTGGCAGTTTGATTAAGTTGATTGATGTCTCCAGAGAGGTTCATTTACTAAAACAAAGCTGATTGTGATATAGGTACCTATATACTTTTTCTCGTCCCTTTATTGAGAAAACAGTCCTGTTATTTACGACTATAATTTATTTACCTCTTCCATTTGTTTGATTAAGTGTAAGAACAGAAGGAGGGGATATTGTATTTTTAATAATTCATGTTGTGATGTCTTTTGTCCAAGGAAAGCGTGGCGTTATTTTGAGCAATATAGAGAACAACAAGCAAAATATAAACTAAGTATAACGAGTATGAGTCCTCAGATTGATTTAGATTTGGTACTATTTCGTAGATACATTCTGCCCGAATGTAAATAAATAAACTGGACCACTTGAGTCTTACTTTAGTTACCGAGTCGACTTTATCAGCCATATTATAAAACGTGGTCCTTAAGTAATTCTGAGAATGTAAAGGCAGAATCTTATCTTTTTAACAACCTGTATAAACCTAGTTGCTATGCAATTTTCGGTAAAATCTCGTTCTGAGAAAACCTGATATGGATCTTTTGAAACTGTTTCCAATGCAAAATTCCTAGTATTGCTGTACAGTTAGTTGTTTTTCCTGTAGGACGTCAACGAAGCAGTGTTGTTGTTGTTGACATCACAAATTCGTAGTTGCAGTCGAAACAATGCCGCGTGTAGTAACTGGACTCTAATTTATCGCATGTCGTGACAGATTTACTGCCACAATGTAAAGCGAAAGGCCATTTTTTAAAACCCTGCTACCGGCTTTGCTAGTTACCACTTTCGAAGGGTACAAATGGTGTTCAGTTGCCGTGAATTTTATATACTAAATACTTCAATGTCTGTTTAAAATGTAATAACGATTTATTTGGCTGATGGTTAGTACCTAATAACTCAATCATATAGCATTTGTCACATTACCTAAAACTTTACAGTATATAACTATTTACCTTAGAATTATAGGTCTCTACACAGTTTTTAATTGCATTGAAAATCTTGTAATATCAAAGACTAAAAATTAAGAAGAAAAGGTCAGAGAGCATTGCGTTAACGAGTCGTATCAAAACAGATTAAATAGACGTGACCGACCAAGTCAGCACATCGAAACTGCAAAGATATTCAGATATTCATAATTTTATTTAAAAGGGAGTCGGACGTTGCATTACAAAATGTACTGAACTTTCGTGAGCCATAAATAAATAGAGCGATTCATATGAGAATCCAGAACAATTCTCGAGTTTTTGCATTCATTAAAATGCCTGAACAATGCTCTCCGGTGTAGAATTACAAATTGAACTGAGCATGTTAAGTGCATACATACATATGCACCTTACCTCCGAAACCGTAGCGATAGTATATTCAGAATAAGTTGTAGTCCGTATTTTAGGTGTGTGTACAGACGACAGCAGGTCAACCTACCCAAAACTGTTAAATTTTACCAATCGAACATAAACCTTCCACTATTGGGATATGGTTGAAAATCGATTGCAGATTGACAGATTGTGATAATTTGATGTGCTGTCGTCTGTACTTACGACGGGATGAACCATATAAAATACTGCATTTCTTTTCTAACTTTTGATGGCGATCAAGGTTTTTGTAAGTATATGTGGTGTCTCTATAGTAAGGTCCATAATTATCCAATTATTATTACACTTTTTGACGTTGTTGTATCTGATTGTTTCATATTATTTATAGGTTTAATTACAGGCTTGATGTCCGTTGTTTGAACAGACAAATCTCTTGAAGCAAAAGCCATGAATAAGTGAACACTATCAAATATGTAAGGCATCCAATGTTCACTTAGGTTCCGACTCCCACCTTCATTTATCATCCTTCGCTATATTAGAATTCTAATACAGAGCTTCGAGCTCTGGTTCGTCTTTCCAGTTTCTAAAACTAGTATTTTATACTAGAAATGTGAATCCTACTAATATTATAAAAGAGAAGTTTTGTGAGGATGGATGTATGTGTATTTTGATTACTCTTTCACGCAATAACTACTAGACGGAATTTGATGAAACTTGGCAGCTTATATATATAAAGCTTATATATCAGAATAACATTAAGGCTACTTTTTATACGGGTACCGTAAACCGCTGTCGGAAGCTAGTTAAATATATTTTAAAATAATATCTTCTTACTATATACATGTGAAGAAAATAAATAAAATCGTTTTCATTTCGTGCATTATGTGAAAACAACATTTTTTGACCGCAGAGTCCATCGCTAAGCGGTTTATACCACAACACGGGCATGACCGATCCGTTGACTTAACAGGCCGGAATAATCTCATTCACATCCCTCATTAACTTGTACTTTCTTACATGTAAAGGCCTAAAGTATGTTTGCAACTTTAGCTACTGATCGATTTTATTTTAACCGAGGAATGTATTGTAGTTAAAATACTATGCCAGGGGTCGGCAACCTTTTGAGTCAAAAGAGCCAAAAATTACAATTTACAACATTTTAAGGTTTTTAAAGAGCCACAAACAGACCTAATGTGTACGTCGGCGACATAAGTTCGCGAAACCCAAGAGCGGATCCAGCTTTTGTGCTAGGGAGGGGGGGGGTTGGTCATACAATTGTGGTCAAGTAGCAATACATTATTTTTATTTTGATAATGTATATATACTATACATGAAGTTAAGAAATACGTAGAAAAATAGTATGAATGCGCGAGCGAAGCGAGCGCGAAATTTTTTCAGCTCGACGTGTAAACATCGTAAAGAAAAGGGCACGAGTCGTTAGTAGAAGCCAGTATATAATATAAATGCGCGAGCGAAGCGAGCGCGAAAAATTTTATCAGTTCGAGGATTAAACATAGGAAAAAGTGCCCGTAGAAATAAAAGAGTGCGCGATTTTTATTCAAAATCAAGTCGTTTATTTCACTTAGGCCTTAACAAGCATTAATGAAAATCAAGACGAAACATAGGTCTGGAAGTTAATTCATAATTAATTTTGTTGCACATTCCATTTTCACCACCATTAAGATCCCCACGAACCGCCCTTTAAAGGCGAGGCCTTTACTTCGCAGTGAAAAATCGTTAAATTAAGTGAGCCAATTTAAAAAATAATCTAGTTTTATAATACTAGTCTTTACTGATGAACATCAAAATGTTCGAGCCGAAAATTATAATCGAACCTTTCAGCGTTTAGTTCCTCACTTGAATTTTCAGATGTGTGTACGTTAAGTTTAGACTCGAAGCTATTCAGCCTTCGATAATCGAACTGATAAAGACGCGGATCACGTCCTATTTGCCTCATCGTGGCCTTCCAAATAGGTTTTTATAAATCTTCAACTTTACGAAGCTTTTTCTCAGCGAAAGATGTTCTGACACAGGGAAAACTGTGAGCACCTATCAGCCACACTAGTAACCCAAGGATAACTGGCGAAACGAAAATAAATAGGATTAGAGACTAGTTTTTCTGCGAAAGGCCATCCTCAGGAATCAACGTACAAGTGGTGAGAGATAGAAATGGGTGCCAGAATCTTTGTTATCGATGGGCAAAACCTTTTTTTAATTGGTTTTTAATTTCATGAAAATAAACTAATATTGTAGTGGAACTAAAGAGAAACGCGGCTTTCCCATTAAAGAGAACGCATGTCGCGTCGCGAGCGCAGGTTGCCGACCACTGTACTCATGCCATGTGAGTATCATCTCTATAAAGAGAAAAATTTAGTTCCCAAATTCAGTAATCTCTAAACGGTCGATTCTAGCAGGCTTACGTCAGCAAAAACCGCTTGATTGTTCAGTTGGCTGCATAGTAATATAGCAGCGCGTAAAAAGCAGTGTCTTTTTCGGATAACTCGTCATTGTCTAGAGCCGTGGGGTTTGCTTTAATCATCCGCACTACATGACCATCCAGTTTCATTCGTACCGAGCGATAATCAATTGTGACGTGTTTTCTCTCATAAATAACGCTGGAGTTTCACCTTATTTAAATGATTAATAGAAAGTCTGACGGGGGACTACGAGTGACATACTTTTTTACTTCTATCCCATTTAGATTAGTTATGTACTGACATAGTTCTCGGGGGTCTAATTAGAGAATGGGGATAATTAATTAGCTACAGAAAACGCGCCCTTAATTGTACTCCTTCAGAACGTATGGTGGTAACACTATAATGTATAGCTATTGTTGAGGTTATCACCGACTTCATTGATTTGGTCTAGACTATTTGTTTCCCAGGAGTTTTATAAAATAGGAGGTACAAGTTATTTCTATTAGTTGAACTTCCATTTAGGTTACACTGTTTACTAAAAAAATGTAAAAAATAAGACAGAGTCTAGTCTTAGAATTTGTTTATCGTCACGCAAAAACTGCATCGGTCCGCTAATTGGTATTTTTGTTTTGGCCTGTCCGTAATAAAGAACGTCTGCACCGTCAACAGAGTAAAATTGTTTCGATAGCGTGGGTACAAGGACAATCATAGATAAACCTATAACAATATCGCAACAAGAATTTTAGTTAAACAGCTTAGGTACATAAATATTTACATCATAAAAATAATAACACAGGAGATAATATTCAGTATTAATATAAAGCTATAATTACATATAACCTGACTATAATTTACAATATTATTGGTAAACCACTCTCTGATAAGTAATTTTCAAAAACTGTAAATAATATTAAAATTTGGAATAGTATATTAGTGTTGTGTGGTCACGTGTTGATGTCATTAGTCTTTCTCTTTATGAGGAGTAGCAGGCTAGTGGGGCCTGCAAAGTGGAAAGACATGATGTTTCACGGTGTGCGTCTTGGAAATATGTCTTCGCATAGTACTTGGCGACGCGTGATCTGACGTGGTCAGATTTTTAAATTTCCTGGCATCTTAATTTTCTGGCGCCTGAAATGGGCAAATTGAACAGGCTTACTGTAAAAAATACGGATAAAAACAACGGAAAGTCACGTAAGGTGGGGTGTGATTGATATTCTTACATGTCCCTCTACCATTCTCGTATCAGCGTGCATCTCTTAGCCGCTGATTGGGCACTTCGGCAGCATCGAGGAAAAAATCGGTCGGTGGGGAAGGTTCCCTCGTACAGTCTTGAGTAACGATATTTGAGTTGTGATGTTCCTAGTAAATAAGACGCCCGAAATATGAAAATATATAGAAGAGCTCAAAAAGTTTTTCTTAAGAAAGTGAGGTCTTTCGATCGATTTCTGTGAAGGCGGAAGATTGTAATACGAACTGCGCAGATCGTAAGTGAGGCGTAAGGCCGGTAGCCTAATTTGTGGGAGATAGGTATAGCCCCGAGTACGAAGAGTGTGAGATACACAAGGAGCGTGATGCTCGTAGAGTTTGGCCGGCGGCAGAAAAAGGGCGGCCCGGCACGTTTAATTTCCACGAGGTTCGATGCTTCAAGCGCCGCGGACCACCGCGGGAAATTATTGCCAGTAATGATAGTCAAGTGAACGTCCGTTAATTATGTACATCATATACTGAAATTTACAGATATCAATCAACATTATTCAAACTATACGGACGGTGAAAACAAAAAATATTTGGATGAAAAATACTCATAGAATAATGGATATTTTTGGAGTACATTATTTCATCGTGTGTACTAAAGATCTGGAGGCGTTATTGGTTGAGGAGTTCCCGTGCCAGGGTTTATAGTCTACCTTGCAGTTATGTCACAGCGATTTGCAGCGTGGAACATACCGTGGTGGAGGTAAGCCCTTTGAGATGATGGTAGTTCGCATGACGTAATATTGTTAGCACCAGCGTTCAATGACCTGGATTCTTCTATTTGCTAGTTTAGAAAGCGTAATAGTTTTCGGATTTAGGATAGCAATTAAGATTCTAAAAAGTTTGCAATAAGATTATCATCGTCCGTTCTAGATTACGTGGGGTACGATTAATGTTTGAAACTATTTTGTTGTAAGCGTGAAATTGGAATTGTTGCCGGAATTATAAGCTCTATCACGCTGGGATTGAGTAACTACAAAATTTGACCAGGGTATTGAAATACATGAAAGTGAGAAGTAAAGTAGTTTTCGCTTTAAATGGGGTAAGTAAAACACGAGTGATTTTCAAATAACGGCCATCTATCCTGCTTGAGTTGCTAATAGAGAATGGGAATTTGACAATTGTGTTGTTAGCGAGCAAATTTCCAGATAAAGCCCGTGTCAAAATATTATATTAGGTCCACGAAAAATATATAAGCAAACTTTCTCCTACTGGTGGCATCCATTCCCGAAGGCAATGGTAAAAAATTTTGTATAGCTCACTATAGCTACTCATGTAGGGGGTTTATGAATAGGAGTCCAGTCGCGTGTTCAGCAGGCCAATCTTCGGACTAGACCTAATTATTTTTAGGGGTCGATGTGGTTGATCGTGGTGACATCGGCATTGACGCGATGCAATAGTGGTGATCGTGGGAAGATTCTATCACATGTGTGGGTAACAATCGGTAATAGGGGGGTCGCAGTTAAGGTGTAGTTATTACTTCCCTCGTCGGGGTAGCGGGGCGTGGGAACAGGCCCGGAGAATAGGCGCTTCGTTACGAGGCTAACCGTCGCGACGGCTTTCCCACCGACTAACAGGTCCATCGCCGACGCTATCTACAAAAACACTGGAGCTTCATCTGCACAACTCTGTATGGCGAACCAATGCATCATTGCAGGCCAAACGTGGCGTAAATAACACGTCTGTGTTCTGTGAAGTTGGTCCC
>NWSH02000019.1:8872624-8907181 GCA_002382865.2 Heliothis virescens
TTAATTCATAATTAATTTTGTTGCACATTCCATTTTCACCACCATTAAGATCCCCACGAACCGCCCTTTAAAGGCGAGGCCTTTACTTCGCAGTGAAAAATCGTTAAATTAAGTGAGCCAATTTAAAAAATAATCTAGTTTTACTGTAAACAAAATGTCGACGAAAAATAATCGAACCTTTCAGCGTTTAGCCTCACTGATTTTTCAGGATTGTGTCGTAGTTAAGTTTAGCCGCTATTTCAGCTTCGATAATCCGAACTGATAACGCGGATAGTCTATCTTGCCTCATCGTGCTTCTCAAATAGGTTTTTATAAATTTCAACTTTACGAAGCTTTTCTCAGCGAAAGCTGTTCTGACCGGAACTGTGAGCACCTATCAGCCACCTAGCTTAACCAGGATAACTGGCGAAACGAAAATAAATAGGTAACTAGTTTTTCTGCGAGGCCTCCTCAGGAATCAACGTACAAGTGGCTGAGAGATAGAAATGGTGCCGAATCTTTGTTAATCGATTGGGAAAGTTTTTTAATTGGTTTTTATTTCATGAAATAAATAATAATTGTATGGAACTAAAGAGCCGCGGCTTCCCATCCAAAGAGCCGCATGTGGCTCGCGAGCCGCAGGTTGCCGACCACTGTACTATGCCATTGAGTATCATCTCTATAAGAGAAAAATTTAGTTCCCAAATTCAGTAATTTACATTCTACAGCAAAACACCGCTGATTGTTCAGTTGGCTGCATAAGTAAATAGCGCGGTAAAGCAGTGTCTTTCGGATATCTCGTCAGTGTCTAGAGCCGTGGGGTTGCTTAACATGCAACATGCACCAGTTTCATTCGTACCAGCGAACAATGTTACGTGTTTCTCAAATAACGCTGGAGTTCACCTAATTAATGATTAAAGAAGCTAGACGGGGGACTACAGAGGACTACTTTTTTATTTAACCCATTGTAGATTAGGTTTTTGTACTGACATTTCGGGGTCTAATTAGAAATGGGGATAATTAATGCTCGACGCGCTTATTGTACTCCTTAGACGTGGTGTAATAATGTTAGGTGTTGTTAATACCACCTTCATTTGTTTTGGTCTAGACTATTTGTTTTCCAGGAGTTTTATAAATGTAGGTACATTTTTCTATTAGTTGAACTTCCATTTAGATGTTTACTAAAAAAAATGTAAAAATAAAGACAGACTAGTCTTAGAATTATGTTTATCGTCACGCAAAACTTGCATCGGTCGCTAATGGGTTTGTTTTGGCCTGTCCGTAAAGAACGTCTGCCCTGTCAACAGATGAGAAATGTTTCGATAGCGTGGGTACAAGGACAACTCAGAAATAAACCTAAACAATATCGCAACAAATTTTATTAACAGTGGTACATAAATAATTACAATAAAATATACACAAAGAAAATATATTCAGATTATATAAAGCTTAATTACCTACCTGACAAATTTACTATAATTATCGGTAAACACTCTGTAATAATTTCAAAAACTGTAAAATATATTAAAAAAATTTGGACAGTGTTGTGTGGTCCGTGTCGTGCATTATCTTCCTTTATATTTAGAGCCGGCTAGGGCCTGCAAAGTGAAGAACTGTTTTAGTGCGCTGAATATCTTCGCATAGTACTTGGCGGAGGTGACTGACGTGTCAGATTTAAATTTCCTGCATCTTATTTTTCTGCCGCCTGAAATGGGCAATTGAAGGCTTACGTAAAAAAAAGGATAAAAAAACGGAAAGTCACGTAAGGTGGGGTGTGGATTGATATTTACATGTCCTTACCATCTCGTATCGCATCTCTTCGCTGATGCGCTCGCACAGGTCGGTGGGGATGTCTCCCTCTGTACAGTCTTGTAACACGTATTTGAGTTGTGATGTCCTGTAAATAAGACCGATATTAAATACGAGCTTCAAAGTTTTTCTTACGAGGTCTTTCGATTTCTGTGAGAGCGGAAGATTAAACGAACTCGCAGATCTATGCTAAGCGTAAGCCTAATTTTGGAAGTAAGTATACCCGAGTAAACGAAATATTAATACTGGCTGATTGTTTAACGTTAAGGAATATTTCATTCTATCACTAATCTATACATATAAAAATCAGAGTCCTGACTGAGTCATCAACGCAGGGCCCAAATCTAAAAAGCTATAAAGCTGAAATTTTGCATACAGGGTTCATCTTAAGACTCACTAAAGATAAGA
Source organism: Heliothis virescens (assembly GCA_002382865.2). Classification (NCBI taxonomy): domain Eukaryota; kingdom Metazoa; phylum Arthropoda; class Insecta; order Lepidoptera; family Noctuidae; genus Heliothis; species Heliothis virescens. The sequence continues at coordinate 8,874,821 of NWSH02000019.1, forward strand.
AAGTATTTCCCGAAATTCCCACGGGAACGGGAAAAAACGAGATTTTAAGATTGCGCGGGCGAAGCCGCTGGCAGAAGCTAGTCTAAATATGACAGTAAAATGTTCTTACTGTATGTATATGAGCATGTACGCGCTGGTGGCACGCCGCGCGAGGTACGGCGCGTCCTCCTTCCCGCCGTAGTTGTACTCGATGGCCTCCTGCTTGCTGCACCGCGATACCACGTCGTCGTCGAACTTGCACCACTGCCCCATGCAAATGAAATTTCTAATTTTAGAATATAGGTACCTACTTTGTTATTTCATTTGGGTTAGAGCAATATTTATTAGAATTGGTATTGTGTGAAAGTGACTAGAAAGAATGTTACTTGTGGAAGACGGAAGATAGAAGAGTATGGAACAAGAAAACATTCTGCGCCGACTCCAAATACATTAAGATAAGGGCAGAAAAAAGAATAAGAAGGTTTTTAGGGTTCCGTACCCAAAGGGTAAAAACGGAACCCTATTACTAAGACTTCGTTGTCTGTCTGTCTGTCTGTCTGTCTGTCTGTCTGTCTGTCTGTCTGTCTNACGGAACCCTATTACTAAGACTTCGTTGTCTGTCTGTCTGTCTGTCGGTCTGTCTGTCTGTCTGTCTGTCTGTCTCCACGCTGTATCTCATTAACCGTGATAGCTAGAAAGCTGAAATTTTCACAAATGATGTATTTTCGTTGCCACTATAAGAACAAATACTGAAAATTAAAAAAATATATATATTAAGGGGGTCCCCATACAATAAATTATAAAGACAGTGCAATTTGAATACAACGCCATCTGTTACTCAAGTGTGGAACTACAGCTTGGTACGGAACCCTTCGCGCGCGAGTCCAACTCGCACTTGGCCGGTTTTTTTATACATTGCTCCTACATGATTACATGAATTTGTGGACTGCTAAACTTATCAATGCTTTCAGAGAATTAAACAAAAAGTAACGTAAACCTTTAGCACCAGTGACACTTCAAGCCATGACTTGAGTGCAAAAGAATAAAAATATAATTCCCAAAAAATAACGTACTTAACTAAAGAACTGACCTATAGATATTGTTACATGCAACAAATTAACTAATTTTGTTGAGAATTATTCTCAGTATATTTGTAGCCAAATCTGCTTAGGTGGCTGGCTACATTCAACTGCAATGCTTACATCTCGCTCAGCACACGTAAATGCGCACACAAAGTGTAGGCACTCGATGTTAACACGCTGCATCATTAGCAACGCTTCATATCTACATGCTGAATAATTATGATTTAACTGCTTTGCTGAATTGCGTTCAAAATGCACTTAATGATATTATCTGTTGATATTTGTATAATATGAATTTTGCCACAACTAGGCGAATTTCTATAGAGAACTTTGTTTTTTTTTTCGACCAAGTGTTCTAATTTGATAGATGGATTAGGTGAAAGTCGATATGGCTAGGAAGAATATTGCTTACGAGATGATGGCAGATAGAAGACTATGGAAGATGAAAACATGCGTCAACCCCAAATAAATTGGGAGAAGGGCAGCTAGGAAGATGATGAAAAGAAAATATAATAACAAGAAGATTCGATAGCAATCTTGGACTCATAAAGAAGTCCAGAAAATTAAATGTAATTTTTATATCAGACAATCCATTTCCAGAGTGCGGGTAAGCATCTAGGGGAGATTACAGTTTCAAAGAACAAAGAATGCAAGCTTACCTTCCCATCGCCCCTAGGATTGATGAAGACCACATAGTGACCTCCGTGGTTGTCCCCCGAGTGTACCAGCACCGCGTGTAACGTGTAGTGCGCTGGTATCGTCGGGATCTCCTGCAGGTACGGGTCCAGGTTCACTTCCTCGTAGAACTCGAACCTAGAGGGGAGATAATCGTAATTATTCTTAGAAGACGTCTTGAAGTATCCACCTTTTTTTATTTTATTTTTATATTACTTTTATTTAATGGAATGTATATTTCTGTGTGAGTTTGCAAGACGACCTATATAAGAGGTCAATGGTGTAATGATGGTCTTCTCAAAAGTAGACAAGCCTTAGACATAATTATGCCACATTCTCTAAAAAACTGTCGTGACACAGAAAACGCACAGATAAAACACAGTCATATTACGTTTTTTAATTTTCTATGAATCAAAATATTATTAAAATGGGCTTTTACTCAAAACTTGTTTAAGACAGTTTTATAGAGCATGTGCGATATATTTTTTTAATAAAAAGGGACAAAACGGGATTATCATATTGTTTAATCTGTTAATTAAAAAAAAACTCCATTATATCATAAAGGGAAATTGTGATACGGTAAAATTTTAACATATTTAGGTCAACCTTTTTAATTTGAGTCTAAAACACAACACCTGTGATGACAATATGAGAGGATAATATGGTTTGCGGACGTATATTTGCATAACTGGCTTGTTTACAGAGCGGAGGTATTAAACTAAAATGTTAACAGCAAAATTAAAGCGCTTATACCTGTCCAGTTGTATGACAATCAAAATGAGGAGGACATTGTAATAATCAACTCCCAGTAATGATCCCATTTATTTTAAGTTAGGTAATCAAAACGTCAGATCCTTATAATATGAAGAAGGCATAAGTAATGCCATTTCCAATTGCCATTCTGAAGCACATGGTGTTGGTTTAGAGTCTATATTCTCGTAAGTACGCAGGTATCAATGCACGTCTTTGCACATTTTGCAACCTTTCTAACCAGCTATAGAAAATTGTATTATGGAAATTAAAAATGATAAAGGTCTGGGAATATTGGTCCTTTTTTTTAAAACATACCTGTCATTAAATTTGACAGAAGCATCGCTCTGTGGGTCGTATTGGAACCTCATGAGGTGTAGATGCAGCACAGGCGGGAACACATCGAACCTCACTCCCTTCTCCGCCTCCTGCAGACCATGCTCCCCCGCGTCGTACTTGTTCTCGCCGTCTAGGAGCTCCGTACTGATGTAGTCTTTGAACGACTCGTAGACTGGGGCACAGGAAAATTGTGGTGGAACAGAAATTTGATTTGAATAGAGCCTTTTATGTGTTAGGTGTATAACGGTGATAATTTAAAATTTAGGGTTTTCATGAATTATGAATATGTCTGAGTAGCTCTGAGTACTTTAAATTAAGAAGCATAGCCGCAAATTGGTAAATTTTGACATGACCGCATTTTCTAACCACTCTGCACTTTATCCATTATGCTCCGTAACTTCAAACTCGCTCTAGAGTGCACTTTCGTCGACCTCATATGCTCGTATATACGCAAATGTTTCTTCACAACAGCTAATTTAGATGCAGGCGCCTGCTTTACAGTACTGATATGAAAGATTTATTAGCACCTGTTACAGGCAAATGCTCCCGCTACTCGCCCTATAAATAATTTATAAACTGTGAAGTCACAGCATAGCACCTCTTCACTAAATGGTTATACGGAATGGAGGAATAGGACCGGTAACAGAAATTTATCAAAGCCCCTTAATAAATTGCATTTTCAAGTTGCAAATTGGAACCAATTTATTGGTAACGAAATAGCTTTGGAAAGTAACGGGGCATTGATTGTGCCCTATTTTCTCCTCGGTTACAGAATTCCGAACTGAGCTACAAATTAAAGAAAGTGGGTGGGTTATCTCGAGCTACCTACTGAATTGAATTAATGTCTATAAATAGCTTAATGTTTTGCCAAATGTACGTGCTTGAATGTGCTTTATTTTGACGTTGTTTTTTTATCAACTTCTGTAAGTAAGGAATAGACTCACTATTATTCTTCCCCTTGACGCTGAGTTGTATATCGTAGAAGGTTTCAACGCGCGTGCTCGTACAGTTAACGTTCTTGCACTTTATGAATGACGTCATTTTACCCTCGAACAGCTTTGGCACGGTTCCCTCCACTACTGTCCCTTTCATTTTATTTTCTAACTTATCTAGTAATACCTGCAAAAATTCTATGAGCTTATTTCGAGGGCTATTTTATTTTAGGTAACAGTGTTCTCATACTTTGTTTATTTTTGTGAAGGAAACGGAAACCAATAGGTTCAAAAGTTAATTTCCATTTCTGCTATCACCCATTGATCGTTGAAGCGGCAAATGTATTGAAGATTGCAAATATGCCCAATACTCATACATGACTCTGATATTATCTGATCCGAGCCAAAAATATTACACAAAAAATATTCTGCAAAAATATGTATGAAAGAAGAGTTTTCACCGAGCAAAAGCTTCAAGCCTTTTATATGTAAAAATCTGGCGTGGTAGTTATAATTGTAAGCTTGTTCGAAAAAATGTAAAATCTTTTTGTTTAAAATTCAAACTAAATCCTTGTAACGCGCATGTTTTAGTCAAAGTAATTTTTGGCTCATACATAAATAATGAAGGCATAAAATAATGTGCAGGTTAAGCTTGTCATAAACTTAACGGAGATAGCGTTACATCAGAAATTTTGTAATGTAAATTTATTTAGCCATACCCGCAAGAATTCCTGGACATCGTGTTGCATAAACGAGTCCAACGTCTCCCAACCGAAACTCTTCGTCAATTTCTTAGTCGCGACAGGTTTGTCTGAGAACTGAAGGTCATAGAACACGCGTTGTAGGGCAAACGCAACTGATCTGGAGCTGTCATCGCCGACTGTCGGGATCTTGTAGACAGCCTTACGAAGCACGTTCGTAAAAAACAACGTCTGGAGAAGGGAGTTCATGTAGCATGTTGCCCCTTGATTCTTGAGTCCTGCGAAAGAAGCCTTATATCAAATATTTTCTATTTCCGCATCAATACTGCAATTAATATCTAGGTATTAATTTTTATGGTATCAGCTGCTGCTTATTCCACGACTGCTCTTTCCCGCGTCATGCGACACCCATTCGATAAAATAACTAGATCTATTCACTAGTCCATTATTTCCGCTCTGATAACTTTCCTTTAAACCCTTTGACTGGCGCGAAATGCACTTATGCATAACGGATTGCCACCCACGCGGCTATAGGAAAATGATATTATTTTCAAATGGAATTGCGTTTGACATGATTTAGAAGAGAAAATATAAAGTCGTAGTTAGTCTGTATATTTTTACTTAAAATTTTTTTACTCGTACAGTGACAGGGATTATGTTTTTAAAAAAAGTGAGAAGCCCCAAAGCAGTGGAGATGCTTTGGGGCAGCACTAAAAAAGTTACTGTTCTAGATGGTACCTAGTAAAGGATTCGAAGCAGAGATTGTGTTGAAAATATTATTATCTTACCAACGAATCCGGTGTGTTTTTTGGAGTCCCACGAGACGCCATGTGGTGCTTCAGCAACCACGTGAGCTTCTATAGTTATAGAATCGTCTTTTACGAAGCCGTTTTCACTCTCCATGAGGTCATCCCACGATATGAAGTGTGCGAAACCCCAGTCGTCTTCTTTACTGTAAATATTTAGAAAATACGAATATGGATCGCTATTATCATTAAAACATCATCATCCGCCTAGCCTTTTCGTCGACTTCCAGATTGGGTACAGCTGAGTACCTTCCGAATATCTACCCACCTTAATCCTCACACATCACCTAAACAACCCGATATTCCTTGGGAAGACTGGTTGTCAGACTTTCTAGCCTCAGACTTTTCGTAACGACTGCCAAAGACACGGTCAGAATCCACCAATGCTTTTCGTTTCTTTAGCCGTACGGTGCGGTCATTAAACACTACGAAGCGAATTCGTAAAAAACATCGTGACAGCATGAAAATAATTGACAAGCTTTTATTTACCAGTGATACATATGATGTAGCTTCCGACAAAGCGCTTGTCCACCATCTGGTTTGTGGGACAGCAGCTTTAATTCACCAAGTCCATAACACGACCAGCCTGGGGAATCGCAGTCACCATTGCATTGCAAGAACACCCCCAACGCTTTCTGTTGCTGGCGTTCTGGCGTTGTCGTATGTCTTAATAGAATCAGGATCTTCCAAGGCAGGCACCGTACGAAGCAAGGCGGCGAAAGTACTTGGTCTTTTAATTGACTTATGTTTTGTACCGTGAAACGGAATGTCGCTTCTGATCTAGCGATGTCGTCATCTTCTTGTGCTACTTCCTATAAAAAATGTATTTTTAAATGGGCTTCTATAAGATTTGTATTCCTATTCACCCTGCGTTAATTTCCAGCACTTCAAAATAAACAATATTATACAAACGAACTCCAAACAATATAATATAAATCTTACATAGTTTGGTCTGTACGTGTATAAAAGCGAACATAGCGATGAATTCTATGATAGATTGTCTAACCGGGTTTGCCGCTGGTGCTACAGCTGTTGCGTTATCCGCGCTGCCAGTTTCAATCATTGTTCAGCAGCAAATGTAGTGCTACAAAAAACAAAAACTTTCAACTTTTCAACACCTAAGCTGCTCTTCCTTCAAATCCATGCACTAAAGACTTATTTTCTTCGATGCAATACAAAAACATAAATACAATTACCTTATTTTAAAATATTATACATAATGGTTGTTATCAAAATATAAAAAACTAATTTTGTAATTTTTTTAGGCCGATGACATACGTCACCTTATGATTTTTAAAATGTCATTTTGACTATTCGAAATTTAAAAAAATGTTGGAAGTGAAAAACCTATAAATGTTGAGCCAAAGAGGTTGTTAATATTGTTTTATTTCAGACGAGTTGCTAAATGTTGATTATTCTATTTTAAAACATTGATGTGCACGTTATTGCTTTAAAATCAGATTCCTTATGATACGTAGTCGAATTTCAAAGCTATTTCTTCAGATGTTCAGACCAAAATAACAGAGCTCAACGCAATACCTCCTGGATACCGGAAATTAATTAAATCGCAGAGTCATCTTGCGACGACATTATTCTCCGTCGGTTCAGAAATTGACGGTTAGATGCTGGGCTCTTTAATTAAATTGGTGAATAGATTTTTAAGAGGCGATCCTCTAACGTTACTTGAAGGAGTATCGATATCGGGGCGATTACCGACTTTCGTGCGATATAATTCCACTCGTATAAGTATTATTTGTATAAGAGTAAGTGGTTATTATTATTAACAAGTAAGTTGATCGGCTTGTCTTGATGGCAATCAATCCTAATACTGGCAAATTCTACTGATTGGCACGCACAAGTAGGTTTATGAGGTAAGTAGGTTTACGAAAAGAGGCCTCGACGCTGTTCTAATTTATCAGACGGTTTATAAAAAGCAGCAGCTATGTATCTAGTTACAACTGTAACTGATAAAGAATACCAGGAGGAAATGCGGTGCAGACTAATTAGTGCCTTTGTTATGCTAGCCTCCTTCTCACTACTTTACGATGACTATTGTACTTGCCCCACTAACACGCTTCAAAGAAATATTATTTAAACATGTAAAACTCCAGTTTGTTTAGGATATAGCTTCACATATTTCAGCATAGTTCAATTTTATTAGCCATTATTTTAGTACGCATCACATAAGTTGCTAAAAGTTTGGGTTATTTACGATAACAGTAAATGGATCCGCAAGGGAAGTTTTTAACGACATCATAAAAAGTCTATAAAAACTTAGTATAATTGAGTTATTTACAACTTTTACATTAGGAGAAAAATATAAGCACTATAAAGTTGTATTCCGAATTTATTAATAGCTTTTTCAAAATAAGGTTTCAATTGGCTGAATATTAATTTTCTTTGAAGCAGAATTGTCTATGCTTGAAAAAGTGACAGCGTTTTTGCCGCCCGCCATTTTCGCGCCATTTATTTCGCGCTATTTATTTTATTTATTACCAAAATATTTAAAAGGTTAACGTTAATGTGAACGGGAGGAATATGTAATAATAATAACAAATAAGGGCAGATTCTTTCGATAGGGATTAACGTGAAGCAGCGGGATCCAATCACCCATAGAGTTGCGGTGATTAACTCCATTAACGTTAATGGAAACAACCAATCCCTGGCGTTACGGCTCATTACAGAGTAATTCGAATTAGACTCATGATTATAATGCTGATCGTAATCAAGCCTTAATATTTATCAAGGATGTAGCGGTGAGTTGTATTTCTAAGTTCTTTATATTCTCATTTCTTATTTTCTGGCCTAATGTGATTTCAAAATTGGATAAGGCGGTTAGTATGACGAAGATCGGCAAAATAAGTAGGTTCCGTAGGCTCGTGGAATTTTCTTAACGGGATGGTGTTCATTACGTAAAAATAACTTTAACTGATTCCGATATAGCTATTAGGAATTACACAATAGAATTGCTACTTACCTACTTATTACTTTTTCTAAAAATAATTTTACGTGCAGCACCGGGCAGCAGTTTTACATTTTAAGGATTTTTTACTCGCTGAACATGGAATTAGGCACAGTTACTAACAGTTTTAAATAAATAAGATGTCAAATTGAATTTATAGAAAGGGACACTTTACTCGAGCGTCCTGCTGAATAGCGTCCTGTCGCTCGATGAGTTTCTATCGATTTAGCACCATTGTCTCATGTACCTACAGATGACAGCGGGTCAACCTACCCGAATCTGTAAAATTTTACTTATCGAACATTAACCTTTCACCAATGTGATGAGGTTGAAAATCGATTGAAGAAATTTGATAGATTGTGGTAAATTGATATGCTGGCGAGTGTATGTTTATAACTAACAATGTGACAATGATTAAATTTTCAATCAGACTGTTTTGTACAGACAACAGCAGGTCAACGTATACGAATCTGTCAAATTTTACCAATCGAACGTTTACCTACCTCCATTGTGATAATGTTGAAAATCGATTTCAGAAATTTGACAGATTGTGGTAACTTGATGTGCTGTTGTCTGTACTTTGATAAAAGCAATAAAGTAGCTCGTGAGGGATTTGAACCCCCGACCACCTCAGTATCTTTTTGTGTGACGATTTATCTGGGCGCTCTTACCGCTGAGCTAACGAGCCGACGATGTATGGACCCGAATTTGTGCTCATAATTAAAAATAATGACGATGACGTATTAAAGTTGATAAGATTTGTTGTTCTGGATGTTGGTAAAATTGAAGGCCATGGTCATTGGGATGTTCTTATTCATTGGTTGGATTTTTTCTTTGCTATATAGTTTGGTTCTCAAGTACTTATGTACATTTTTAAGCTGCTGTGTAAGCTTTTTGCGATGTTTTTTTTAATAATATTAAGGCACAGCCAGAGAATGGGTTACAGTTTTCGTGTGTGCGTATTTCCTCGTTACGTGGCAGGGTAGACTTACTGCGGTATTCAATAATCTATCTATCTCTGGACTTGCCTACTAGAGATAAAACTTTGACATACGCCCCATACTAGTTATGTCAAATTCCTATCTCTAGTAAGCAAATCAACAGATAGATGGAATATTGGGAACGGCCGTAAATGGCGTTGTAAAGATGTGAAAGCGATACTGGTTACGTTTTCGAAAAACTTGCCAACATCAAAAACAGACAACACATAATGACAGTAATTATCTAACGTTAAATACTTCATTGATTGAGAAACCTAAAAAAAAATAAGATATCAAAATATGAACTTCCCCTATTGCAGCTGGGTATTTTTTTAGTTTTAGTTCTCAAAATGGTCAGGGTGTGTGGCATCAACGCTTTCTCAGTTTACCAAGGATATTATGAGCTTATTGAATTAATATACTAGGTATGCATGTACCTATAGATTGTGCCTTTACGTTGATATCCAATTAACTGTTATCAAGAGAGATGTGGCTACAGATCCTTGGAACCAGAGGAGGGGGAGGCTGATTAAGTTTAATTAGTTATGTTATTATTGTAGAGGTATATGGTTGATTGAATATTATAATACTAACCTAATCCTGAATTATGTTATAATTGAATAATTATGACGTACTAGTGCATCGTATCGTATTCCGCTTGCGGTTTCAGCCGCATCTAGGGGGAATTACTCCAACCACCCAGATAAAAGTAGCCCATGTTCTTTCTTAAGCCCTAAACAGATTATTTGTGTACTAAATGTTATTTAAATTAGTTCAGCAATTGTAATATTAGTAGATAAGGTACAAAATCCTTTCCTTCATTTGCATAGATTACTTTGAATTCTAAATGAATGCAGGGAGCTCGGCGCATGGTTGAACAAACGAAAACAGCTGAGTGGCGGGTTCATTTGCTAGGCACCTACATACTTAGGTACGCCAAAAACTCGGGACTGCTTTCCGTTGTTGAACATCTAAAAATTACACAAAATTCTTCCCTAATACAACCCTACATCACCAAAATGCTAAGAAAATTGTGTTCTGATACTTCATGCCCACATTGAGCAGATAGAACTCGTTGATAAAATGCAAGCTTCTATTCCAAAGAAGAATAGAATATACTTCTATTATATATACTAAGCTGTTTTGGCAAAAGTAGTAGCGCAACAAGTTACTAATGAAGTTAGATGTTATTGTCTTGTTCCATCAATAGAATTCAACAAACTGACAAAAAGCACTTAGGGACTTTACTAAAACCATCTGCGATAATATTGAAAAAAAGTTAGATACTTTCCTTATACCTAAGATCCACATACCTGAATCAGAAATAAATAACAAAATAATGAATTGACGTTTGCCGGTCAATACAACTAGATACAATAATGGTTTGTGATAAATGAGGCGAGTTCGGGAAATTGCCTCGGCGGTATCTCCCGCTTCGGATTGACGTCTACCCTCGAACGAAGCAAAAAAATCTTATCCCATCGGATTCCAATCAGACTCGCTCATTTATTGCAATTGGCTGATGGAACAAGAATTCTGTTGAAATACGAAGTAATTTTACCTACTTTGTTGGTGATTTTTCCCTTTCCGCTTGATATATTTTTTATTGCTGATAAAGGTATCGATTTGTTTCAGTACCTTCGTTATTGTTTTCTATCTTTTAGGTTCAGGTGGAATACGTAATTATGTGTTAGTAAATTGAAATGTATATTTTGTAGAAACCATTTCATGACATATTAAACTATTGTATAGATTGATTTCAGAATTTCGGAATGGGAATGTTCGATCAGACCTCCTCTAAAACGAAATTACTTACATTTTAGCTCCGCATAACGCAAATTTGTTTACGAATCGATAATAAGTTATCCAGAGTGAAATATACGAGAAAAGGAACTGAATAAATCGTTTTGAACCGATGAAAAAACATCTATGAAATATAAAAAATGCTTTTACAGCATAAAAAGTAGTTCTGCAGCTCGTGAGGGATTTGAACCCCCGACCACCTCTATTAATCATAAACGGGTGCTCTAACCGCTGAGCTAACGAGCCGATGTCTATGATGTCGAATTTTTGAATCTTATTCCAGTTTATGACGTCATCACGTTTAGGATTCGTCTAGCGTACACTGTATATGTAGTAGGAGTATTGTGTTTATAAAATGATAGAACCATGCTAGAATACTAGTTCTTTTGGTCCGAAATCGCATCATGGGTATTTATGACTTTTTATTACTGAGCTGTTTGCTTTATGGATTTACATTCATAGTTTGGTTACATTCATACTTTCATAGTTTTGTTTACCAAGGCGTATAGTAAGGTTGGTATATTTGTTGGTTGGTAAGGAGTTTCCATAATAGGACTTGATAGTAACTAAGATCTTTCTGTCTACCTACAAAACATGTTTACTACTATCAAAAAGTGTACCTTCATAAAATGAAAATACTCCACTTATTTACGAGTCACTGGGTCATTTAGGGAATCATTAGTTCCCACCGCACGTAACAGGTGGCGCTCAAGTACCGAACAGGATACGGTATCTTTTTTGTGGGAAATAAGTCTACCTTGTTATGTTACAGTATAAAACTGAAAGTGAACATAATTGCAGCATTTAAAGTATAGACGACAGCAGATCAACGTATACGAATCTGTCAAATTTTACCAATCGAATATTAACCTACCCCCTATTGTGATAAGGTTGAAAATCGATTGCAGAAATTTGACAGATTGTAGTAACTTGATGTGCTGTCGTCTGTACAATCTAATCAATCAATCTTTTGTTTGCTGAATTTCAGGATAACCATTTATCACAATTTTAGAAAACTCGACTTGATATTTCCGTGAATTTCATTTACTTTCACTTTAATTTAGATACGTACATTTGTACTCTTATGTCAGGAAACTTCGAGGTTATTGTAACATTACGAGTGGCGGTTTATAATTAATTCTAGTTCTCCAAGCCGTTCATATCATGTCATACCGTTGAGCAGAACTTCCAGTATCCACTTAGAGCTAATGAAGTTCGACTAAATTTCTAATTGGCTCAGCTCTGTGATACGAAAGTTTAGCTTTCAGCGTTTAATGGTTTGTGACTTTGTCCTCGGATTTACTGGAACTAATTTCGCAGTCCAAAGTTGGATCTCCAGGGTGTTACGTTTAGTTGGACTTTCACTTGTTGATGGAATTATGTTTGTATGTGTGCGTGGTTTTAGTGTTCGTATGTGTGCTATGCGGTATTCAATCCGCTAAGTGTCAAAGTTTTTGAGGACTTAAGTCCGGAGCACGCTAAATGCGCGTCAAGTTGTAGGGCTGAGCAAACGTAGTTATTGTGTAGAATTTAATTTTCTAGGGTATTTTAGAAGTACATACCTATTGTTTCGTATAATATTGTAAAGAAGTCGCTACTTATTCTTTCATACACTACAAAGATTTTCGATTAAACAGCTATTGGTCAAAACTTAAACAAAAACCTCGTTTGAAATATATTTTTAACATTAAAGTTGACTTCAACTAGTCTAAAAAAAATACATGTTAAAGTATTATGTGAAACCCATTAACAGAAATAAATGATTTGATTTGAAGTGATTTTCTTGTATAAAGGACGCATAGAAAATGAGCAAGAGGTCCACGAATCAAATAAACCCAGTAAAAGTTTACCGTACCGTAATAATACTTTTTCTAGATACATAAGTTAATTTCCTGGATAGGTTCAGTAGTAACTTAATAATTTCCTTAGTGATCGATGTTCTTACACGTGGATTTTGTTAAGGAATTGGTATGTACAGACGACAGCAGGTCAACGTATACGAATCTGTCAAATTTTACCAATAAAAAATTAACCTACCGCTATTGCGAAAAGGTTGAAAATCGATTTCAGAAAGACAGATTGTGGTAACTTGATGTGCTGTCGTCTGTACCTATGTAAGTATTCTTGGTATTCTTAAAAGGCTGTAACCACACTGCTCAGCTCAGCTTTTGTTCAAGAAGAATTTGACAAGATACTAGGTATCTGTATGTATGAACGACATGATCTTTGATCAATAAAATATAACACAAAACTTTTATGTAAATTTTTATTACTTCGCTGTTTCTGGCTTGACCTGGTCACAAAAAAAACTCGAGCTTAGTGGGTGTTTCTCGTGAAATAGTTGAGTTAATTAATTAGAATTGTAAGCGTCAATTTTGGACCACAAAAAATTCCCAAAAAATCACTTAAAAGTTTAATCTGTCTCCAGTGGAATAAATACTGAAGGCAGACCCGTCAGGATTTTGTCAAGCTTATATGGTAACAATAGCAATATCATTATAATAATTGTATAGGAAAGCTATACTAAATAATTTATCATTACGTAAACTTTCACATTCTTTTCAAACGAGATTTTTTGTATTTTTTTTATTATTTGTCAAGCATCGGAATTATTATTCACTAGCAAATGCACCTCAAACAATAATATCAAACAATAACAAGGAGAACAAATCAAAAACCTTTCTTATTTTTATTTGAAACGTTAAATTGTCCTATCGAGGCTTTATTTGAGGGCACTTACAGCGGAGTCGCCATTGAAACCTAGTTCATTTGTTCTGAATGAGCTCCGTTAGTAGGATCTACGTCACGAACACAGTTGTTCACTGAACTAAAGTAATTAGAAGTCGCATTTCACGTAAAATACGTCAGGGAATGCCAATGGTCTTAAGTGCTTTATTGAAAAGTGGACTTTTAGCTCGGGGTTCTAAGTCATAGAAATGTTTCTAGACGTAAAAGGGTAGTGGTTTTAAGTATCTTTGAAATCAAGATTCTTTGACTTATTGTAGGTTAAGATTTATGCTTTAGTTACTAGTAAGGGCTATGACTTTAATATAAACCATATGTATGGAGGTAAAAAGTCATGTAAAATTTCGAAAAACAGTTTTCTGACCCAATTGGAGAGCAATAAACTTTCTGTGTCTTGATTTACCAGTTCGTAAGATAAGACTCAAAATGTCACCAAGAACAAGTATGATACAATACATTGAAAATATAAAAAGTGAATTCCAAAAAACGTCTTCTTCACACAATAGAGGACAATATCACTTCCAGATATAATTCCGTGGCGTGTAACAGAATCCCGCGCAAATGGCTGGTCGCCGGCCACGGTATTGCGTTACACAAGCGACAGGGGACGGCCATTTCCTCGAGCCGAGGCGCTAACTCAATCACCACTCTCAGGATTTTTCCCCTCGGGTTCCGTCGCAGACGGCGGACGTGACCGAACCACGTTGATGACTGCCTAACTAAGTTCACTTCAATTCTACGTAGGTACTTTCATCTTTGTCCGCGGGCTACATTTCAGGTGGACTCTCGACTCTTTGTTTTTAAGTACGACTGGAAGTTCTGTTTGCTCGAGTTTTTTTTCTGTGTCACTGAGCCAATAGTGCTTTATTGAAACAGAGAAATATCTGATTTCAGTATTAATTCTTGGAAGAGTAAATAGTTGTACAATTCAATTTTGTATTGTGTTTCTTGGTATTTCTATAACCGATTATTGTATTTTTTATTGTAAGCTGAACCTTCCTGTGTTTATTTCCTTATAGCTAAACATATACCTAAATGTTTTTTCTGAACTTTTACTATCTTCGGAAATTGGGGGACTCTGAATATAAAATTGAGCAATAAAACTTTTTTATTCCTTTTCTGTTTTTCAAAACAGCCACGATAAAATACTGGCATGACATTAAGTATATATTCTTTGCTCTACAACTTACGTAATCAGTAAAATGAATGTAAATGTAGGCATAAATAAACAACGTCCTTTTAAAGGAAACGACATTACGAGAGAAAAACTTTTTCTTGAAGTAATGAACTACCTATTCGGCTTCGGAACCCAGTCAAGTAAAATTTAATTGGTACTTAACGAACATTTGAGCAAACTCTATCCTTGTTAAATAAAGTTGTTTAATCAAGCAATATGGCAAGTAATGTCTTTTATTATTTAGTGGAACATTCATGAGTTATTATAGTAGCCTGTGACAAAGTATAAAGGAAGTCAGCTCGCAAAAGGTGTGCAGTTAAAGGCAGCGAACATTGCTAATTAGAAGTGCTGTTGCCGGAGCAATGCACAAAGTTACAGCTACCTTTCATACTGCAACTGCACTTTGCTCAGAAACATTTTTCCGCCGCGACTGAGGGCAATGCCGACGTTTGCGCCTTTTTGTTCGAACTAGCTAGTTATGTGTGACACACAGCCGTCTCGAATCAACGATGTTGCATAATATCTGACTGTCTGAACTAGTATTACAGTGTTCTATAATAATTGGACAAGAAACGAGAATTAATTAAAATTATGAAACTCAACTCAGCAATACATGTTTACTTTTTGAATAAATAACAAAAACTGTAAACTGAACTGAATAGAATCAACCCATTCCGTACACCTACCAATATGTTTAGAAGCAAATATCCAATGTTTTTTGCCATAAAAAAAAAACGATATTTCGCGCTTGTATATTTTAATTTTGACGAGCACCAGGTGTTGGCTCGCATACTTTTATAGTCGTGTGTATGTTGTATTTCGTACTGTACGTCCATGGGTTGCCTTTCACGTTACCTTTTAGCTTTTACATTGTGAAATTGGTGTTGTTCACGTTAATAAACTTTTTCTTTGTGATCCATTCATTTAGGTACATGTTTCTTCGCACACATGTCGGTACATAGTAGGGAGCTCTTTCATTTACTCTTGTTAACTGTTCTACTTCGTGTTACAGAGTTTAGTTCTGCAACATTGGTCCTTTTAGTTCCTGTGAATAATAAACTATTGATGAAGTTTTCGTTAAAGAGTTCCCAAAACGATATCTAATGGTACACTGAGTAAATCAAATTCAACAGCCCAGTAATAAACCATATTATTTTCATTACCATATATTTCATATTATTTGGAAGTCTGTACCCAAACATGTTGGTAAGTTATTATTCCACATATAACCTTTCTCATTACTTGTATCGTAGCTGAGCATGCCATTACCGTAAGTTTTATTATGACTACATCATGAAAACGGCTAAGTCATGAGTGTATACAGTAGGGTGGTCCTTATTTGTTCAAAAAAAATTTTTTTTTGAAATGTTAATCGGGCACCCTCTCAAAGTGATATATAGACTTTAAAATAAATACCATATTTTTTTCAGAATTTTTAATTAATATTTAGGGGTTGCGACGGGACTTTTAAAATGAAGAAAATAAAAATAAAGTGTTTTTTTTTTATAATTTGCTACATTTATTTTTAATACAGTGGAAACAGTGAGAAATTAAATATTAAGCTGTTTGAATAGATAAATTAAAAGATAAAACACGTAAATCAATTAAAAGTTACTTCACAAGTGTTGATTTTTTAGAATCAGGATATTTTTTCCTAAATTCTTTAACATTCAAGAGTGGATATTGGTTTTGCTCCTCGCTTATGGTGATCAACTTATTATATTGTTCCATTAAAGCGACACCACGTTCTGCGACATCATTCACTACCCTCATTAACCGTACTATGTCTCTTCTAGCTTGATAACTATCATCTGCTGGCCAGTCAGCAACATCTTTATTTAGAAATTGAGATGATATTCCCAGTAGGTACATATCTCAAAGAATCGAAGGGAATTACTGGACACCAACTCTTCGATATTCTTTCTTGTAATATTTTTGGTATCCAGGCTTATTCGCTTCGGAAATAATCTGGACCTTCGTTTTCTAAGGTCTGCGCCATTTTTTGTTTGGTATCAATGTCGTCATCAAAAAATGCAAACTAAGTGGTACGAGCTCTTCTGTTAAGTACCATAAATGGACCAGAATTTTCTTAAGAGCAACTTTGGCTAGTGTTTGTATTTTCATTGAGGTCTTTTAATGGTTGTAAGTCTTTCCTGGGCGCTGAAGAAGTAACAGAAGCTTGAATACCAAACAAAAAATGGCGCAGGCCTTAGAAAATGAAGGTCTAGATTTTTTTCCGAAGCGAATAAGCCTGAATACCAAAGATATTACAAGAAAGAATATCGAAGAGTTGGTGTCCAGTAATTCCCTTCGTTTCTTTGAGATACTGGGAATATCATCTCAATTTCTAAATAAAGATGTTGCTGACTGGCCAGCAGATGATAGTTATCAAGCTGGAAGAGACATAGTACGGTCAATGAGGGTAGTGAATGATGTCGCAGAACGTGGTGTCGCTTTAATGGAACAATATAATAAGGTGATCACCATAAATGAGGAGCAAAAACAATATCTTCTCTTGAATGTTAAAGAATTTAGGAAAAAATATTCTGATTCTAAAAAATCAACACTTGTGAAGTAACTTTTAATTGATTTGCGTGTTTTATCTCTTAATTTGTCTATTCAAACAGTATTAATAACATGTTTTTTTAACCTGATCGGTATTCCAGCCTTTTTCCATATAGCCAAGACATCACCAGCAGCCAAAGTAGCAGAATCACGAGTATTTTCACTTTTGTAGAAAAAAAAACAATTGCAACATTTCTTTGATTGATGGCAACTTTGTTGCAATCGAATTAGGCTGCATTTGACCTACTAACCAAATGTTTGTTTCATTTCTCGTGGAAACAAACCCACTTCTATCACTTTTTGATGACATAGTAAAACAATAACGGACGAAAACAAAATCGACAAGTGCGCTCTCGCGAAGCTTAAAATTTGAGTGAGTTTCGCGGGGCGAGAACTTGGATATGTAATGCAAGGGGTGTAAGGGGCGTCAATTTGCGGGCTATTCCTCTAATATGAGTCATATAAATAAATAAAAATCATAACATTTTGTATTTTATAAGAAGGAATCTTTAAAAATATTTTTCTTCATTTATTTCCCATTATACGATATTTTATAACTTTGAAATGTATGTCGCGACCCCTAAACAGTATTTAAAAAATAAAATAAAAATTCTGTATTCATATTATAGCATAGAGAACATAATAAGACGGTGCCCCGATGATAATTTTCACTTTGAAAAATAAGGACCACCCTAGTATACAGCGTTGCCTGAAAATGGGGCGTACTGTGGGTTATTGCATATTGCGATGAAAAATGTTTTCATAAAAATCTCGCCGAGTTCGCTCAGCGCCGCTCACTGATCTTTTAATCTCTTAATTACATGAGGGCAGAATACGCGGGATTTCACCAAAATAACCATGCAAAATGGATGGCCACCCCCGCCCCGCGCACACCTCGTGAATATGAATTATTCTTTCGTAGCTACAGTTTGGACGCATATTTACATTTTATATGAGCGCCTACGACGCTACGCTCAGCACTGCTATTTCACTGCGCTTGCGTTTTTTTAGCTACGTCTGGTAGATTTTTTGTGAATGGTGGTATTTTTTATTCTTCTTTTGGCTGGATTCATCATCAATCCCGTTCAAGCAGAAGAGGTATATCTTCCGGGGCTATTTCCGCAAGTCGATTGCGAAACTCCCACAATGTTAGGTTTTATTGCAAATCCATCGCTGAAGACTTGGGCGCTCGGGAGTACGGTTTATCACGGTGAGCTCCCGGTGTCGGCCCACAGTGCCCCCTCTTTAACTTTACGAGCATCGCTGAGAACGAAGCAGCCGCAGTAAAATTTCAATATCCGCCAAAATATGGCATTTCATTTGGCCTCTCGCTGAAATGCCAAGATGGGACGTAAAAATGTAATGGGTTTCTTTCTAATTATTTATGTTCCTAATAGAATGGGCCTGCTCTCTTTGATATTAAACCTATAAACCAGTGTATTTTTTCGTGCCTGGTATTCCATAAAAAGCTCCTTTTTATAGGAGTTTTTTTTTCAAATATAATATTTTCAAAACAAGTTGGCTATGTTCGAATATTCGGATGATTGAAGGAGAGACCTTTAAATAATACCCTTTAATATTATAGAAACTAGGATTTGTAGCTATTATTTACACACGGAAGGATGCATAGAAGCGTCAGTGAGCCTTCCGTGGGTACTGTGGGGAATGTGTAAGTACCTATCATTAATTTACAGTATATATTAATTCCATTGACAAATATTAATTTTACTATAGTTTTAAAAGCACACATGGAAAACGATTTTCTTGGAATCATGAGTATTTTCAGGGTAACATTTATATTGATTAAAGGGGATTACAATTTTTTATACGGTTTAAAATGTCGTTCCAAAAATCGGTTTACCGTTGAGCCCTTAGAGTATACATTAGTAACCTATAGAGTGATAATGTCATCTTAATTCCCTTGTGCCGAACGGGAGCAGGTGTGTTATCTGTGGTAAAACGCTTTGATAGTGATGTTCTTAAGATGCAGCAAGAATATCGATAATTAGAATTATAACATTAACGTAACTTAATTATTGTTTTGGTTTAATACTAATATTGTGAAATAATATAGCGAGTTGAGTAATGATACCTATAGTCCATTTTAGTAGGAACTTAAATACAGCTAATTAATCTTGATAGGACTTTTACACAAATACCTACCTACATTAGTGTTAGTACTATGAATATAATGGAATTATTTTTTATTATTATAGTTAAGTACAGACGACAGCAGGTCAACCTACCCGAATCTGTCAAATTTTACCAATCGAACATTAACCTTCCACTTTTGTGGTAAGGTTGAAAATCTATTGATGAAATATGACTGATTGAGGTAGGTTGATGTGCTGGCGTCTGTACCTAAAACCTTCTCCTAAGTCTGAACATACTATGCTGAATACCATCAAATCAGCATCAAAATCGGTTCACCCAAATGTGAGATGATCGCGTACATACATACAGTCAAACTAATGCTGTAAGAACCGCCTTTTCTAAATTCGATTGAAAATGTGAACAACTTTTGAAGTCACGATAAAAACATATCGTATCCAATAATCGACTTATGGTACAACGCTATGTTCCAATGAAATTTGAAATTAGAAAAATGGCCGTTGACAACGCGTGATGCTGACCCGCCCCGCGTCTCTCGCAACCCCCTTTCAGACCCTTATTTTTTTTGGAGAATTAATCAATTACTAAATAAATACTACGTAATGACTGCTTGAAAAAAATATTAATCTTTTATTTTGCTTGCTGGAATATTTTTTACAGCTTTGCGCAGTATATTTCACCATTTTAACTTTAAAATAAAATAAAATATTGCTCTGTGACTTGATGTGACGGGTACTGTTTTGACACTGATTGAGGGTGACAAGAAGAATCGCGCATGTTCACACCTGTGCACCCGGAGTGTACCCTGTTAGACGTACTCTATTATAGATGTATACTCTAAGGTTGAGCCCGAATACCGCTTTCACGCTACGTAACAGCTGAAACTGGAACAAAATGGATAGCAAAAAGAGATACAAGAGTGTTCCTGCGTCACTTGGCAAGAGTGTGACGTGGCTATGGTTAAATGATAGCCGTACTATAGATTCCTTAGCAATTTATTTGGATGTACCTAGGGATATAATATAAAAGTTACATATCTGTTGTGTGCTAAACTAAAAAACACTTTTACAAACGAACCAAATAAATGAAATGATTCGATGTATTTATCACTAAATACATAGTTAATGAAAGACCTTTGTGGTTTTTGCATTCCTCTTCTATACCTACCATCGATGGAAAATCAATTTCTGTCAACGACAGCTTTTAACGCAAGATAAACTGTTTTTCAGTACAATAACCACAAACACGACAGTAGATCCAAGTGAACACTTTCCTAAGAAAAAAGTAAATAAGGATTGGACGCTAGGAAGGTTCTTGTGGGAGGGGCGAATGAAGAACATAACATATGCCGTCGTAATGACAGTTTGGAACTCGCACTTTCAGGTTAAATTTTTTTAAATAGCCAATAAAATAGCTATTTCATAAAGGTAGTATAAAACATTGAAGTCAATGAGACCTACCTATTAACTTATTCCTAGTCTCAGTCAACTGTAACGATACTCAAGAGACTGGCAGCATTGAACTTTGGCAACTATACTTAGGACTTTGGCCAAAGTAATAGTCAGACTGTGGGTCATAAAATAGCTTTCTTACACACTAAAATATTATCCTTCTTTCAGGCCTTCGTTCTTCTACTAGTAGTGTACAAGTTTTTACTTTATTTCCTACTGGCGTACTACTTGGATGGACCATGGACGTTTTTGGTCATATCCGTGTATATTTCGGAATTATTTTTTACCTTCGATGTGTTTATACATCTTCTTCACCAACATTGGTCACTAGTACGACTACATGTTAGAGTATATCGGAGAAACCCTTTCTTCTTGGCTTATGATATACTATCGATTCTGCCCTTTAATTTGACATGTAAGTTTTGCAAAATATATTTTGTGATATATGTATAGTCATTAAATGTTTTATTATAATTATGGACCCTGGTTTTAAATAGTGTCTGAATTATGTTTATTGTAATTTTAGTTGGCAAAACACCTGGCTATGAGTCTATTGTATTATTTGGAAGGTGGTTAGCAATAGGAAGAATTTACAGACTAGTTATCTTTTTTCAAGATATTAATGAACATGTAAGTGTAAAATTATTGACGTGTTATTTTTGGAAATAAACTATCTTATATTAATGGTGGTATTTTGTTCTAGATGCGTAAATCCCGACGGTTACTGTTCTTCAGCGAACAAGTCCTGGTGTCTGCATTAGTGCTTCATGCGAGTACTTGCATGTGGTACGCGTTGAATCGTTCACCCGAAATGGATCATTCTTGGTACAATTTGGGCTATCCTCCGCATGTGCAATCAAGGAACATTAAGTTTGATAGGTATCTATAGATATTTTTCTCATACACTGGACTTCTATAAACTATCTTTACGTTAATCTGCGATTAAAAATTGAATTTTGACATAGGTAAGCTCCATATAAATAATGTCATATTTCTATCTGTAATCGCAAAACAACGAATGGATACATTATATAACTTTGGAAAATTTTAATGTTTATGAATGACTGGTTAACATCAACGCCAATCAATTCCTTGTTGGTTACGCTTAGATGCTAAAATGACTGAAGAAAAATTATGAAATTACAAATGTAGATAGCGGGGACTATAGAGACAATTCTATGTTTCATTTTATTCCTCCCATCGCAAAAACCGCTTAATGAGAATCCTTTATGATTTAGAATTAAAACATAAAAAAATAAAGACAAAATGAGCGAATTCTTCCAGTTTTACGATCGCGAGGCTTCCCGATTTAGAACATTAGCGCAATATCTGCCGAGCCATTAATTATGATTATGTGATTTGTTTAGCGGATGCTAATAACGGTAATACCGGGAAAATATACCGTGACCTCTTTCGAAACTGATTTAAAAATAATCTCTTCATTAGTCTTAACTCTTTTTGATCCCGAAAATCTTGTCTAGGTTTGGTAGGTACCTACTGATTTTTAAAATGTGGGTAATAAATGTACCTATGCCTTACCAGTTACAGATCATGTTGGTATTATTGTACTTGTCGTTTCTTCAATGTCGTATTTGGAGACTCTTTTCCTATGGTGAGTTCATAATTTTACTTTTTTATAAACTTGTTAATTTTTTTCATCATATTTTTTTATTTTTATTTAAATACTAGCCGTTTTCCCGCGGTTTCACTCGCATCCCGTGGGAATTACTGCCCGTACCCGGTTAAAATATAGCCTATGTCACTCGTGGATAATGTAGCTTTCGAATGGTGAAAGAATTTTTAAAATCGGTCCAGTAGTTTTTGAGCCTATTCATTACAACCAAACAAACAAACAAANGTGGGAGGGGCGAATGAAGAACATAACATATGCCGTCGTAATGACAGTTTGGAACTCGCACTTTCAGGTTAAATTTTTTTAAATAGCCAATAAAATAGCTATTTCATAAAGGTAGTATAAAACATTGAAGTCAATGAGACCTACCTATTAACTTATTCCTAGTCTCAGTCAACTGTAACGATACTCAAGAGACTGGCAGCATTGAACTTTGGCAACTATACTTAGGACTTTGGCCAAAGTAATAGTCAGACTGTGGGTCATAAAATAGCTTTCTTACACACTAAAATATTATCCTTCTTTCAGGCCTTCGTTCTTCTACTAGTAGTGTACAAGTTTTTACTTTATTTCCTACTGGCGTACTACTTGGATGGACCATGGACGTTTTTGGTCATATCCGTGTATATTTCGGAATTATTTTTTACCTTCGATGTGTTTATACATCTTCTTCACCAACATTGGTCACTAGTACGACTACATGTTAGAGTATATCGGAGAAACCCTTTCTTCTTGGCTTATGATATACTATCGATTCTGCCCTTTAATTTGACATGTAAGTTTTGCAAAATATATTTTGTGATATATGTATAGTCATTAAATGTTTTATTATAATTATGGACCCTGGTTTTAAATAGTGTCTGAATTATGTTTATTGTAATTTTAGTTGGCAAAACACCTGGCTATGAGTCTATTGTATTATTTGGAAGGTGGTTAGCAATAGGAAGAATTTACAGACTAGTTATCTTTTTTCAAGATATTAATGAACATGTAAGTGTAAAATTATTGACGTGTTATTTTTGGAAATAAACTATCTTATATTAATGGTGGTATTTTGTTCTAGATGCGTAAATCCCGACGGTTACTGTTCTTCAGCGAACAAGTCCTGGTGTCTGCATTAGTGCTTCATGCGAGTACTTGCATGTGGTACGCGTTGAATCGTTCACCCGAAATGGATCATTCTTGGTACAATTTGGGCTATCCTCCGCATGTGCAATCAAGGAACATTAAGTTTGATAGGTATCTATAGATATTTTTCTCATACACTGGACTTCTATAAACTATCTTTACGTTAATCTGCGATTAAAAATTGAATTTTGACATAGGTAAGCTCCATATAAATAATGTCATATTTCTATCTGTAATCGCAAAACAACGAATGGATACATTATATAACTTTGGAAAATTTTAATGTTTATGAATGACTGGTTAACATCAACGCCAATCAATTCCTTGTTGGTTACGCTTAGATGCTAAAATGACTGAAGAAAAATTATGAAATTACAAATGTAGATAGCGGGGACTATAGAGACAATTCTATGTTTCATTTTATTCCTCCCATCGCAAAAACCGCTTAATGAGAATCCTTTATGATTTAGAATTAAAACATAAAAAAATAAAGACAAAATGAGCGAATTCTTCCAGTTTTACGATCGCGAGGCTTCCCGATTTAGAACATTAGCGCAATATCTGCCGAGCCATTAATTATGATTATGTGATTTGTTTAGCGGATGCTAATAACGGTAATACCGGGAAAATATACCGTGACCTCTTTCGAAACTGATTTAAAAATAATCTCTTCATTAGTCTTAACTCTTTTTGATCCCGAAAATCTTGTCTAGGTTTGGTAGGTACCTACTGATTTTTAAAATGTGGGTAATAAATGTACCTATGCCTTACCAGTTACAGATCATGTTGGTATTATTGTACTTGTCGTTTCTTCAATGTCGTATTTGGAGACTCTTTTCCTATGGTGAGTTCATAATTTTACTTTTTTATAAACTTGTTAATTTTTTTCATCATATTTTTTTATTTTTATTTAAATACTAGCCGTTTTCCCGCGGTTTCACTCGCATCCCGTGGGAATTACTGCCCGTACCCGGTTAAAATATAGCCTATGTCACTCGTGGATAATGTAGCTTTCGAATGGTGAAAGAATTTTCAAAATCGGTCCAGTAGTTTGTGAGCCTATTCATTACAACCAAACAAACAAACAAACAAACAAACAAAGTTTTCCTCTTTATAATATTAGTATAGATATAGCAGTTGAGTGTGGTTTAGAGCTAGTCTATTAGATAATTACATTAACTTACAAATATTCACCAAACTTACTTATAAATTAATTAATACCTTGTAGCGGAATTTTCAAAAGTGGTTGACGTCAAGTCTGATGCTCGTCGGCTATGTAATCTTCCGATATCGCTTCATTGGCACCCTCGCCTGGGAACTGGTCATAGAAAAAACCAGAAGATCCAATTTTGTGGACAATGTAATGTATTTTTTAAAAGAATTTTGAAATCCGAACAGTACAAATATAAAAGCTTGCTACTTGGAAATATAACCGAAAACATAAATAACAAATGAATATGTGATTACGGTTGAAAATTCATAATTTATTTAACAATAACCCGGCATGAATATTCATGATCGGATTGTACAGTTTTTAATCCTTATGAATAATTGTTGGAAATTAACTAGGTAATGAATAACCAATCGGCTTGTTTTCAGTACCATCACATGATAAGCTACCTAAAGTTCAGCAAGGCGCCATCTTGGCTCGTAGATCAATGCAAGAACTACAAGCTTCAACTGTGGAAAATGAAGGCCGGGATACTGAGATCGCACCACCTACAGAAAATGCCTCTGCCATTACAGATGGAACTAATCTTCGACATTAACGTCGGGAATTTCCATAACTCCATGCTATTTAGAGAGACCAGTTAGTTCAATGTATACTAAGCTACACTAACTTTATAATGGGAGCTGCGAAGTTTGCGCTGAATTCAATACCTTTGTAATTTCTATCGAAGTTCCTAAAAACGAAGTGGGCGTTTCCTTTGAGGCTTTTTGGATAATGATATTGTATTGAAAGGAAGTTTTCGTTAATTAAGAGCTGCTTCGTGCACATTTTGTTAAAGTTTGTTAGTCATCTATTGTCTGAGTTTTAAGTGGAATATCTCTGAAGTGTGGTTCTCTGAAGAGCCCGAAGTTTTTATGTAGTTTTGTGCAAACTTACTTCATACGGACGTCGTTTGTAGTTTCGTTGAGGTTGATTGATGAATATTGCGATTCCATTAGCTCATCATTTCTGCTTATCATGCAATGCCAGGAAAAAAGTGTTTGTATTCTGATCGGATTAATTCATTGTAAAAATCTTTTTATCATCAAAATTCTGTGGAAATTTTTCGAATGAGATTCCTATTAAATTCATGAGCTGTAAATCCTCCTCTCGTTTTTCGGTTTCAATGGTATTAAAACTTTTGTAACTACTTTTTAGAGGAATCGTTTATGCGTCAGATATCTTTGTTGATGCGTCATGAGTTGTACTTGGCTGGTCAGCACATTTGGAGCCAGGGGGTGGTGAAGAGCGGCATGATCTGTATTAAGCGTGGCGTCATCGAAATGTTGTCCGATGAAGATGACGAGAGTCCCATGATTGCTTTTAAAGATGGAACTGTGAGTATTCAAATTAGACTGTACAATTATACTTACTCAATTCTTTATTAGCATTCCATTATGTTATACAGGTGCTAGGTACATTTTATAATATAGAAACAATATGGACCGTACAGGGCACAGCTTAAAGAGGTTAGAGAGTTATACACTAGCTTATTACAAAATTATATATGTGTGTGTGTAGGCGTTTCTATATTTACCAGAGTAGTTGCATTTAAAAAAGAACAATAGCTCTCTATCCGTAAGGACGGCGAGTATAACATGAAACATCTGTAGTAAGAATTTAAATTGGAGTTATTATAAGCGTTTTTGTGTCCATTTTCTTTTCTACTTATTTCTTTCTCCTCGTATCCTCCATTGAACAAAAAAATATAGAAAAATATCATTTGTTACATTTATAGACCCAAAAACTAATTTAACTGTAATAAAACGGTATAGAAAAGGAGAAGTAAATAAGGATAGCCTATTTCGTATTGAAATTTATTTTAGGACATAATTTACTTTCAATATTGGATTTTCATTGTGTTTGTAGTTATAATTTCGTACTATTCCGATTTAAATTGAATTACGTATAGTACGTATTTAATAACTATTTCATTAATATTATTACGGATAATGAGCAACATTTTGTAATTTATATTTGTGAAAGATTAATATAACATTAATCAGACGAATTAAATTATTTTATAAGGATAATCCTTTATAATTATTCCAAACGAGTAGTACGTACTCGCTTGCAAGAAAGATGTAAGTATATATGTGCGAATAATGTAATGGTTGAATCGCCGTGATATCCTTTTCCAAACTTGCCCAAATTAAGTACTTTGTTATTTTTTCAAAAGCCTTCATTACCAGATTTTCATTCTTTTTGTTATTTGGGATGCCAACAGTTTGCCAGTTTGCCAAATTACATTGTGCTTAGGAAAAACCGATACATGCTAAATGCATAACCAATTACAGGCAAACATGAAGTCATGATTATAAACGACTTCACATATTTAAGCTTATTATAGCAGTCAGTAATTAACTACTGCAGTACTAATCGTGCTTTCAAACTAAGATTAAATTGTCTGTTCAGTATGTAGGCCTGAACTTACAACTACACTTAAGTCGAGAGCTGAGGTCGAGATTGTGGGACTGTGGGAACAATAAAGGAAACGACCACGATTTACGTATACTCGTAACTTTGGGACCAGTTAGACGTGGATTTTACTACTTGCAGTTAGCTGTCATTACTGGTAGTCTCAGAATATGGAAGACCCTGGCAAACTGACTTGTTATTTAAAAAATTGTGTGTGCATTTATTGTGCAGTGATTAAATACGCCAACCAACGCTATTCAGCGGTTTTTAAGAAGATTTTTAGTACCATATGAAGGTTTCATTTTACAAAGTAAAGTCATAATTATGTTTCCAGGTGCTTGGTGAGTTGAGTTTGTTCTATTCAATCCCATCCAAAGTTACCGTGAAGGCGGCAACTTATGTTGAGCTACAGGTGAAAAATCTTACTTCATTATGATAGTTTCAAAATTTAGTTTTAAATAATGTTAAAACTAGCTAATTGACTATATAACCTAATGGACAGTGCTTATAGATATTATAAATATTTCACAGGTATTAAGAAGAACAGACTTCATGCGAGTCATTGCTGAACATCCCAGCATGTTTGAACTCATTCGCCAGAAAATTTCCGACAGACTCAAAAGTTCGAGAACTAGACAGGTAAAATAAATAATCAACCTATATCCGTTTACCTTTTACTTATATTAAAAGTTACTAAAGTTAGTTCACAAAGATTAGTTTTATCAATTACAAGTTAACTGCATAGTTTTTCGTATTAACAATAACACTACGAAAAAGCAAATTTACCTACTAAAAATCTACACTGTTTTAAACAGTTTGGAATTTTCATTCGGAGTTTCAGCCGTAGGTTTTAGTTTCAGCAAGTCCGGTTTGTTCAGCGCCCACCTGACTTTCACTGGAATATTTAACTAGACGTAACTTCAACATTTAACAATATCACTAAAACTTTTTGTCCCTTGAACAACATAATTATTAATTCTACCTAACAGGTATTTCATAAGTTTAGTGATCAAAGGGACACAGAGTTATGATATAGTATTTTGAACGTATTTTATGGATACCTGCCAATGAATCGATAAAAATAGTTTCTATAAAATTTTCAGTAAAACTAGGAATATTGAAAAATATACTGGTCCACACAAAATTTCACGTGCATTTATTGTGTCTACAATTTCATAAAAAACCCGTTCAGTTTTTAATGGATTTTCCTGTAAATATATTTTTATTAAAAGATTATGTCCTTTTTAGACCGCACAAATAAACATTAGGCTAAGCACACTTTAACATTTCTCCAGGAGGCAATAGAAAAGTACGATAAAGGCGACTCGAGGCTAATTCGAACTCGCTACCGGCCCATGAAAGTGCTTAAAGACAGGTTAGCGGGGGTCGAGGAAGAGGATCCCACGTTTGTAGACGACTCTCACATGTATTACAGAGGTAATAGAGTTTAAATTTGATTGTTACGACTTTATTTTTTATACTGTTGGCGATGATGTTTAACGAGTGCGTTTTCAATTGGTAATGTTAAGTTTGTGTGTGTGTGTTGTCTGTACATTTTTGGGTGGGAATTTGTACTGACTTTATTGGACGATTTAGTTTGATTTTTATTTTATAGTTAACATTTATTTAGTGTGAAGGAATATTTATTGTAAATTAACAATGTAAAAAAATCAAAACTACATTTTTTACAGCCATGCTGTGCCAATCGGCACTTACACATATTATAATCGGCTACGACATAATCGTAGCATCGTAACTACTTGCTACGGCGTAGCTTGCGTAGTCCTTTATCTAAGCATGTACAGTAATTTGTTGTTTAGACGAGAACAACGAGCGTCAGCCAAAATTCACGTCGGAATACTTGGAGCTATATCAAATGTCCAGCAACGTGACCACGATAGATGCGCCTCATATTTGTCTTACATCCAACTTCCCTTGGATACTGATCCCCGACACGGACTTCGTTAGTATAAAGTCTCAAGATTTTGTGTGTAGCAGTAAAATAGAGAATAACGATGGTTTGATATTGAATTTATTTATTTATATTGTAAGTTGTTAAATTGAATATTTTTTTTGATTTCAATAGTTGGTAATGTACACGAGAGAAGAATGGAATTCAAGACAGTTTAAAACTGCAATACATGTCTATAAAAAATATTAGTGGGGTACCCAAATATGGCATTATTATCGACATTCTCTAGTAGTATTCAGATAAATAAACACTTCAATAAACTAAATTGCCACAACATGGAATAGCCAGTTGTACAAAATGCAAAGCAAATTGAATAACATTTCAGACGCGAATGTTCGACGTGATCCATTTCTTAATGGTGCTATACGTATGCTTCATGACTCCTTACGCGGCGCTTCAGACCTTCCACTCGGATACTGAAACTGTCCTCTCTACAATTGTGGTCGCTGGCTTGCTGTTGAACATTTATATACAGCTCACTACTGCCACCTCGGAGAAGGTATGTGATTTATAGGCTTTTGGGTATGATCGTCCTGTTTCCTTGGAACTTTAGTTTAGTTTAGTCCTGATTCCTTAGTCTTTTTTGAAAAATTGTTTAAAGGATATAAAGGGTGCACTGGGACAGTTATAATTGAAATAAAGAACAGATCCCTCCCTCGAGCTGCCTTTGGGTTTTATTAAAAGCTTCCGAGAAAACAAGCTATTTCAGGACTGTAAAAAATATTCATTTTTTGACAAAAAGGATGAAAGTAATTGTTTCTGTATTCTTCTGACTTCATAACATGAATATTATGAAAAAAAGCTCACTAAAACAATAGAAAGAATGGTCATAAGCATAAAAAAACAAAAGAATAAACAAAATAAAAGAATGTTGCTTGTAAATGTTTGTTACAAAATAGAGCAGTTCGTAAGTTGTTTGTCCTACGGTTAGGACCGCCTACGTCAGATATTCGAGACGCCTCCGGGCACATGGGTAACACATTAAATGCCATTTGAAACACGTGCGTGTTACGGGGAAACTCGGAATTTTCAGCTTTAGTTTCTAAATAATTGGTATAAAACATAAAAGAGGATACAATTAGGTACGATGACAAACTTCGTAGTTCACGTAATTGGTGTGTTGTTAAGTGAAAAAGTTATACGAGTATTTTTTAGTCATAAAGTTAGACTACAGAGAGAACTTATAAAGAGAATAGCTCAATAGCTCAATAGCATAGCACAAAGAGCTTCGCTTGATTGGATCGACCCGTACAAAGGCGGTTTGTGTGTATACGGTTAATTCAAATCAATTAATGACATTGTGAGGTTTGATTCGCAATTCATGGTATAGGCAAGTAATTCTATGGTTTTGCTGTAGTGTAATGGGAAAGCAGCCTGTAAACTGTGTCCTGATTACGTAATATAGAGACCTTATTAACACAGCCTTCTGTAATATGTTTGATACACATTATCGAGCCGTCATCTACCTCTCTGTTTGATAAATCAAAATTATTAAAATAGTAGTTGAACCCTGTGGTTCTAACTGTGTCCTAAGAGAACTACTGCCCGTACTCAGATAAAAAGTAGCTTGTGTATTTTTTCAAGCTGTAGAATAACTTGGGTACCGAATTTAATTTAAATCTATTCATTAGTTTTCCCGTGAAAGTTGGTAAGTATTTCCATTAGTAAAGATTTCTTTGTTAACAGAACGAAAGAAAAGAAACAGTTAAAGAAATAGCTGAAGTGAAAATGGCCTCGTTTGGTTTCTACCTGGATGTTATCTCTGTGTTCCCTGTGTCTATATTCTCGGACACCTTGGACCCCCAAGGGGAGACGGTGGCAGGTCAAATAGCCATGCTTTTCCCTATACTGCAAGTGTGGCATCTATGGGACTATATCAATAAGTGGGCTCGGAACTTTAATAGTCAGGTCAAGGTATTTATTTAAATAATTGTCATTAATTTTGGTGTATCCCGGCAATATGTTTTGATCTTACTTCACAGATTAAGATTATTTATAGGTAAACCTTAAATTGTATATATGTATCTACTGATGTAAACATTATTCAATTTTTCACCAGGATGACGTAATTGCTTACGTTTAATTTCTTCAGTTCACATTTAATGTTGCATTACCTCGAGTTTTTAATTAAAAAAATATAATTATCAATAAATTCTTGTATGTTTCAAACTGATGTATAATTAATTTTGTACATGGAAACCACCTGGAAACCTTGTTATTAATATTCTCTTTGAACGCGAACTCCGTTGGTCTCCAATTTGATGTACCAAGCGAGACATAGTTACTCCCAAGTACAATTAGAAATCATCAGACACTCAGTAATTGAAATATGTATGTTTATTATTAAGTTTAATCAAATAACTATTAATGATGATGTATTCATCAAAATGATAACAATTTCAAATTAACAAGTTCAAATTTATTAAAAACAAAATGTTCAACGATTTGTGTTACTAACTGTACCTATTATAAGAGAGAGGAAATTTAATGGCTTTTAATTATGATTTTCAGATACTAACCCTGATAAAATTTGGCCTGATTTTCATAATATTTTCGTACTGGTCAGGATGCTTGCTGTACCTATATGCCTGTCCTAGGAAATTGTGTCGCGAGGTAACTTTACATCATGTTCTTTATGTTCTCATTTAGGAGCACATTTTCCTTATGAATAAAGAAAAGTGATATGGGGCAATAAACGTATGACCCGCATGATATGCATCTGATTGCCTAAAATAAAACACAACAGTAGGGCGATTTTAGAGAAACTTCTTAACATATTAATAAACATAGCCTTAAGGTGCATGCGACGACTAGAAGCGGGAAATTCAAATATAAAATGTTTTTTTCATGTTTTACCTAAGTTAACATTCAATATGAGGCGTGATCTTATGATTGGCGGTTATAATATCCCACAAAGTAATTTCTGATGTCCTTGTTTAAC
>NWSH02000019.1:8910235-8936684 GCA_002382865.2 Heliothis virescens
GGAAATTCAAATATAAAATGGTTTTTTTATGTTTTACATAAGTTAACATTCAATATGAGGCGTGATCTTATGATTGGCGGTTATAATATCCCACAAAGTAATTTCTGATGTCCTTGTTTAACCCCGAAACTTACTCTGTAAAAAAAAACTCTGTAAAAAACGTTTTATTGCGCAATAAAACGTTTTTTACAGAGTTATTTAATTTGTAAGAAGTTTCGGAGTTAAACAAGGACATCAGAAATTACTTTGTGGGATATTATAACCGCCAATCATAAGATCACGCCTCATATTGAATGTTAACTTATGTAAAACATAAAAAAACCATTTTATATTTGAATTTCCCGCTTCTAGTCGTCGCATTCACCTTAATGGAAAACCTCAAAAATGGGTTGACCTTGCTAGTCATTACAGCAGCTTTTACTATGATTATTCCTTATATATATGATTCAATAAACATTACTTCGATAATTAATTCATGCATTATTGTATTTGATTGTTGTAGTGCTTCATTAATAATTTAATAACTAAATGATATCTGGCGTGTGTACGATTTGTTAATTAAAGTTAGTTATCTATGTCTATTCAAAGGGTTATAAAATTAATGGATCATTTTGCTTACCCAAATGGTTCAAGTTATGTGTTGGAAGTAATAAGAACAATAATTATGAGATATTTTACCGATGTTCAATAACTTTCCTTTAATCGAAGCAACTATGCAAATGAGCTTTTCTCGTATTGCTTTCCCACATAGGTTTAAAGTAAGAAGCTGAAGACCAGGCAATATAGCATACAAAGGAAATGATAAAGCAGCAATGTCTCGCAGTGGATTAGAATTAAACATCTAATGACGACATAAATAAAGTACATTTTCCTTTGACAGAACACGTGGATGTCCCAACTGATATACTGGGAGACGAAGGTGTTCATGACGAACGAGGCCCGTCACGAGAGGCCTATGAAGACGTCCTTTTTGTTCGGAACCTCTGTGTTCACTGGCTTTGGCAGTTCTGAGGTCGCACCTGGAGATGAGGATCTTCTCCTTGTAAGTAGACTGTACTAATATAATAAAGGGGATGTATTATTTTTATTTGTGTCCTAAAAGTTTGAAACTACTGAACCGATTTGAAAATATTTCACCTTTGAGAAGCGTGACTATGGTGACTAACCACCATCGTTCTTCAGGCCACCCGATCCTACGGCAACTGTACGGCTAACTTCAGGGTATTTTTCGTGACTTCTTGAGTCGTATAGGTCCATCTCGTCGTCATCAATAGTCTTCCTAAGCTATCTGGGTCTCTCCTCACAGTGTGTCTGAAAAACTTGCACTTTTTAATTGGACATAATGTCGAACAAATGAGTCAATTCTCAAAGAGCTACAAATTAAACTCTCTAGTTAATAATTAATAAGGAACGCGTAAATCCGATTGCTACTACGTTAGTGAGGGTCTTACAAGTAATCCAGATATAGGCCATGGACCGATTAGTAACGGGAATTTCCGCTCCAACAGCTTACGTATCTCGCATTGCTACCTACGTAGAAATACAACTCGTAGTTGTATTATACAACGAACTATGTTGCTTCCAATAGCTCTGAAGTTCGATTAGATTGTATCAGTTATTATTGATTAGGTTTTAGTTTTTTATTGTACGTATTTCTACATATTTTATGTAATTCATAAAGATGTAAAGATTACATTCCTAACATCATTATCATCTGCCTTTTTAACGTCCCACTGTTTAGTACAGGCCTCCTTTCACACAGAGAAGGATAGAGCTTTCCTAATATTGCAGGATAAATACAGTTTCTGACATCTATCCATAACTTAAGGTACCAAATAGTTTAGCTCTCCATAAAGCAAGTGAAATCTATCGTTAAAATACGAACCTTCATACAAAAACACTTCATATTTCACCCCACGTATGTTTCCCATTACCTCTCGCAACATAACCATATATTTTTCTCAGAAATTTTGTTCAATGCACAAAAAGTTTTATGGGGTGTTGGGTTCAATTTATAGTAGGCCTATGTTTTTTCTGTGGTTTCGCTCATGTAAGATTTACGAGATATTGGCTGTATTGGTTTATTGTTATTGTGTTTTGTTGTTCCTTTTGAACATGAATTCCATATTTTATTAGGTACGTTAACCACAACTTTAAGCTGTAAATAAAACAATAGCCTATTTCGTTATATTGTCGCTGGTAAACAGTAAAAAGTTAAGGCAGAAATTATTTCTCCTGTCACATATGCCATATCTCTGGACGTAATTAAGGACACGTATATACTAAACTCTAATTTATTCACACCTAGATTAGTCCTGATGCGTTTTTACGTCCATAATTTAAATAAAACATGGACTTGGAGTTATGGCGGGTAACCGCGGCGACCAACCCACGCATTTTAATTATAAATTCTAAATGTGCGTCCTGAGAGTATCATGATAAGCGACTCCCTGCCAGCGATATAAAGTGGTGACACTTTTATAGACATGCAAATTTTATATGGAGCTTCTGAAGCGTCAGTGTGCCTAATAAACTACCTACGTACTTTTATGTCCTACGTACAAAAGTATCATACGCGTCAAAATTATTGTTTTGAAATATTTTAACCTAATGTTATGTAGAATAAGAATAATGTTGCGAGCTAGGATGCGGGTAAATTATACAAAACAATAATACATGACTCTTCATTAAAACAATGACGCCAACAGTATTTACGATTCACAATTATGATCACTATCACAACAACTATAATCGCAAACACTTCAAAACCACACTTGACGGCTGCTTCTAGTAGCACTTATTCTTTTATGGCGGAATTTCACTTAACCACAAATATGCTTCACATAATATTGGTGGAATCCCGCCTTTAAAGTAACAACTGACTCTCAAATACCAAATATTGTTTCAGACAGTACTCCTTTTCGTACTGGGCACATATCTCAGCGTCTTCTATACTGCAAAGATTTGCAGCATTTACTTGCTATCGACACAGAGGAAGTTGAAGTTTAAGGTATGCATTTTTTTTAATGAAAAACCCTTTAGTCTAATTACTTTCCACGTGCAAATGTCGATCGCTAGCAATAGCATTGATTTTTTTTATAAATAAAGGAAATATTTTTTTAGACAGTCACTAACCGTAAATTTTAATCAGTGTCGAAAAACAAGAGCAATATTCGAATCTTCTAAATCAATGAATACGAATGATAGAAATTGTGTTTGAACTGTCCAATGACCCGGATTTTTTTATTGTTGTTTAAATATTGGGTTGAGCAATTCGTTGGCAATAAGACCTATAGTAGCTGTATTTATAATATAGCAAATAATCGTGTAATAATACAGAGTTGCTTTCGTAGTTGCTTTTACTTTGTAAATATACATTCTCATGTCAAACGATATTTACCTATCCATATTTCCTATATCATCAAACGGGTTCGTTGAACAGTCGAGGTTTTCTACTTCATTATTTATGTAGCGGCTATAAACTCTTTTAGTGTTACTTATATGACAAATTCTTCCACCTTCATTATAATGTTACAAGCTAAATATTTTCCTGGGCTTTATGTATTACCTACTCGCATCTATCTTTCGTAGGAATCCATGCGGGAGTTGTTTTATTTTCTCTCCGTAAATCACGTTAGTGGAAAAATCAAAGCTCGCGTTAAAAAGTTCTTCTGTGTGCAATGGTAAGCGTAAAATTTGTATTCCCTTTAAGTTTAAAATGGTTCTGTAACCTAAGGGTAAAGGTTTCCTTTAAGTTACTTAAAATGAAGAGGTTTTTTTGTTTGAATCTCAAAAGCTCCGAAAAAATATTTCATTGGCTATATTTTATCCGAATACGGGAAGAAGTTCCCCGGGGATGTGGATGAAACCACGAGAAACAGTTAGTTGGTTCCCAGGCTAACATAATAATTATATTGATTAGGTACGTGAAAAATGTACCTTAATCCATAGATGCGGAAAATTATTACAACTTTTACTACAGGTACTACAACAATGCTGTGTCTACTGAGGAGATATTCGAAAATATGTCAACGAACATCCAACAAGAAGTACTTTCGATAGAAATGGTGGAAACCTTGCGTTTTTGCCCGCTTTTTCAGGTACGTAGGCACTTAACTTGTCATACATAGAAAGTCTATCACTTGCAATTCCTTGTTTTTTTTTTGCAACTGTACAAGCAAAGGTACAACATTAAACACTTGCGGTAGATGAGATATTACCTTTTAATAGTTTTTCTCAGTACTGATTCCAGTCCCATTTCCGTAAGCTTCATCCTTGGTCTGGACTAGTACAGCTTCAGGTCAAAAGCCACAGGGAATTTCTCAGAAGTGCAATTCTGCCAGTACAATCGTGTCCTGAGAACTTCGATCTTAACTATTTCTTAGAACTACTAGCCATCTGTAAACTAGAGCTGTAAAACAATAACACCCGAGTTAACCCTCGGGGTACAATGCTAGATTCTCATGTAAATAATTGTATTCTATGTATGTCTATCTGAGTTACCAGTTATTTTAATAACTCTTCCCGCATTTTTTTCAAGCTCACGAGATCTACTCATTTACTGTAATTAATTTACGTATAACGACTATAATATTAGGGTTCGTTTTTTATTTCCACTGGCTAGTCAGTCATAAAGACTAAATACATTATTTCCCCCTATAAATAAGGAATGTCTATTATAATAAAAAAAATACATACTTTTCCATCTACTTACTCATCAAGCATCTTCATCTTGATTAAAACTGTGAACAAAAGCGAGTTGTATTAAGCAGAACATCCAAGACAGATGTAGGGCATTTAATTCTGTCGCTAGGTGCACAACCGGGACTTTCTTCAGACCGTAGCCAGCAATACAAGGAAGTTGGTACTGCCTGACAATGAGGTCGTGCAACATGCTGCCGATATCGGTCGGGATATGTATATTTTGAAAAAAGTATGTATAATTTTTCATACATTTTTGGCCATGCCATGAATTTTGATCTAAAGTTAATATTTACAGCCAGCCATAAGCAACTTTCTTAGCATGGTATTAGAGAACTGAAACAGCTATTCCATTTATAAAATGACCAATCAAGCAATTAGTAACTCGCGTCTATTATAAATAGTTTGATATCTAACGTTTTTATTTAAATAAAATACCTTTTGAAATATTTTAATAAGCTTAAGGCTGGCAGGTTTTTTTCAAATAAATATTAACCTGCAAATAAATTAAGTTGTAGGCGTGACTGTGATTTAATTTCAAAGTCTAGTCTTCTCTCTATAAATATTTATTAAGTCCATAAAAGTTTAAAGTATTAATCATTCGTTTAATAATATTTTACATACAGGGTCACTGTAACTTGTTAAACCATTACGGCAAAAGACAAATGACGATAGGACCTGGCACACATTTTGGCGTTGTGGAAATGCTATTTGGGTTACCAAAGGTAAATATTAAAATTCGTATTCTCTGTACAGTATTTCATTTGTTTGGTATTACGTTATTATCATGGCATCGAGGAATACGTTTTTTTCTGGTAATCGTGATTTCTATTTAAACTCCGTAAACCAATATTCAAATTCAATTGCGCCATGAAATGAATGTACAGTCAAAATAAATATTATGATATTTCTGCAAAATCTTAACGAGTATGGAGAAATAACAACTGCTGAAATTAGTTGTTTTATGAATATTTAATCACTTCCATCATGATATTATACTACTCCTAATATTCCATGTTACGAAAAAGAAACGCTGTTTTCGAAAGCCACATTTAAAGTGGATACAAAGCAATAGCCTTTGTTTTATAGCATTCATTAACATAACCGAAACTATAATTTGTCCAGGTATACACGGTGGTGACGTCGACAAACTGCATATTACTGCATGTGGAATACAGTGCGCTGGTGCAGTGCTGGGGCACGTTCCCAGACATTAGTCACCCCATTATCACGGTGATTCATGCATTTAATATCGTACACAACAGATGAGCGAACCTTTGTGCGGCCGCGTCTGTGTCTGATGTATTAGTGTCTGGTTCAGCCATGGTCTACAGTGATGTTGTTTTTATTTTATGTTTAACTGTTATGTATGTGTGGTTTAACAGTGGTTTAACAAGAACTAAAAAATATTTCAAAGTCTACAAAGGAATGAAGTGTTTAGTAATTATGTTTGCTTGAATAACGGACAGTTTCAGACGTTTCAGATAAATTAGTTGACAGATAATGCCATAGACAAGTAGTCAAAATTAAAAACATTTGTATGGCTTTATCTGTCAGATAGCTATCTATAAAATACCCGAAACCCTGAAACTGGCCTTAAGAGTTGGTCGTGAAAATATATATTGAAACTTGCTAAAAGTAAGTCTTAGGGTCAATTCACACCGAGACGCGACGCGACGCGACGCGGCTTTGATGTTGCGCGACGCCTCGCGGCGTCGCGAGACGTATCTTGAAAACAAAGCAAATCGCGAGATGCAGCACCGATCTTGCACGCCGCGCGTCACCGCTGCGTCAAAATGCGCCGCGCGGCGTCTCGAGGTGCAGCGCAACATATCTGAATTCTCACAATCAAATGTGTATCGTTTCGTGTAGTGAATAAAGTATATTTTGAGTCGCTCTATGTAAAACCTGCGTGCAGCGTCGCGTCTCGGTGTGAATTGACGCTTACTGACTTAATAATACGATTATCACAACAGCGATATTTTTAAAATCCCCTCACACAGAAAGTACGATCACAGTGCAAACTCATTTAACGTTTGCAATTTGATTTTCCTCATCGATTACTCGCCTACTCGATTTTCTTTGGAATCTTTTCGTGAGCGTATT
Source organism: Heliothis virescens (assembly GCA_002382865.2). NCBI lineage: Eukaryota > Metazoa > Arthropoda > Insecta > Lepidoptera > Noctuidae > Heliothis > Heliothis virescens. The sequence continues at coordinate 8,917,043 of NWSH02000019.1, forward strand.
CGTATATTTGAGTAAACGTACCATTTCTTTCATGTTAGTCAATATTTTGAAATTTAATTTTATTTAGAGATAGGTGTTATATAAACGGTTTCGAACCTTATTATTACTCATGTTTGCGGTGCTATTGAATTGGCGGTTTTAATTCAATTGCGGTGCAGTAATCGGAATTTGTGTCATCAAATTGAAGGTTCACATTCCTATAATACTGCGTTAATGTACGCGCCTCTATTTACAATCGTGTTAATTTTTAAAAATTCTTTAACATTGTTCTATCAATAGGCTTTGGAAGACCCTGAGTTAAAAGCTAAAGCTGCAGCATATGAAGACGCAAAACCTCTAACTGGTCGAATGGATGTAAAAACTAACAGGATTGCTGTAAGTTACCGTCTACCTACCATATAAGATCCTTAAACAGCCATATAACCTTGACCGATACTTACCCCAAGTTTCGTCAATAGCGTTAGTAAATAATTCGTTTGTTTCGCAGCAAGAGATAAAGGAAAGTTTCGTTCTACTGACTACTAGAGAAGCGAGAGCCCATTACGTGAAGACATTCGACAAGTTAGGCGTACTGAGGTATGTAAGGCTTTTGTATCTACTACAATTTATAACATTAATTAGCCCTATTATTCAAAAGAACAATGCTGTGTTGCTTCACAACAGACGTACTTCTTATAACAAGCTTTATTGGGAACCATTCATTATTAATTGAAAAGATCTTAACAATTTTAAAATTTAATTAAGAAGCTATTGTTAGTTAAAAATAAATTTTGAAGAAAATTTTGTACTACGTAAGAAGTATCTACCTTTTATATTCCATTCTGAGGAGTGAAGTGTATTTTCATAACAAACTATAATATCTTAGGTTGGATAAAGACAGATCCGTAACAAATTGCCTCATTTATTCCCGCGGTTATGGCTTACCTATAAAAGCTTAATATTTATATCACGTTGTATGAATAAACTTCGTTCATGCGTAAAAAGTAGGGTTCGCGGGAAATAGCAGCAGTATTGTTTATATATAAAGGAGTTATATAACACCAACTAATTCTCAATTTGTATGGAATTTTGGAAAACAAAAGCCTTTTTGCAAGAAAAACATTGCTGCAATCTGTATCTATTTAGTTGAACTAACAGTAACCAAAGATGTCCTGAATGTTACGACATGTCACGACAGTTATTTTAAAACTGACAGAGGTTAAAAGCGCTGGTACGGTGTCTGCATTTCTCTCTCAAACTCTAATACAGTCAGTATTATTCTCTTACATAAAATTAAATACATCGGGAAGTGTGTGATGATGAATTTTAAGAAAATTTTAAGAAAAGAAGAAGTAAGAGAAAGAAACAGGGTCGGAAATCCCATTTTTCTCAAAATATTGTCAGGCACAAGTATCAGTTATCATTTCAGCTATAGGACATATACTGCTGAACACAAGCTAAGTTAAGCCGAATGGGTCTTACGGGTCATGTGTTTAAGAAAATTTTGTATGGAGAATTTTCTTAAACACGTGATGATCACATTTTAACTTTTTTGTAGTAAGACCGAATGTATTTATGAGTCATAAGACTATATAAGACAATACATAGGTCATAAATTATGACCTATGTATTGTCTTATCTAGGGCTTTGCAAATCTGTGGTACAGAAGTTCCCTAAACACTTGTACAAACGTAACTCATAGTAGCTGCAGTAACACAATTTAAAAATATGATTCATGTGTGTATTCACGTCGCCGGGATCTGATAACTCGTGTGTTGTGCAGACACCTCAGGTATATCTTCATGCCGGGATGCATTACTCCCCATGGAATGTTCCTGAAGTTTTGGTGCGGAGTGCGCTTCCTAGTCGCCTTGTGTTACATATTCTTTGTGCCGTACGATATCGCTGTAAGTTGCCATGTTTTATTGTATTACACTGAGGCGAGGAAAGGTGGGTTAGCTCTAGTGGTTCCATGAATAATGTCGCAAGTTTTTATTAAATTAAGTATTGGAAACTTCCGCGAAATAAGAAGGGATTCGGATATGATCTGAAGACCTCCTTGTCCAAGTTCATCATCAAGGTGTTCATAACTAGCTCAAGAGGGGACAACTCGCCACTATATTGGTTTGATTTCTTAGAATTCTACATATAACATACCTATGTTTGATATTTGTCGTAAGGCTATTTGTTATGTTGTGAGGATACTCGTGTCTGCCCTCTCACTGTGTAAGCATCCTTATGTACACACATGTACACGTGTACGATCAGTATTACCAATCACACAACTGTTTATTCTGAAAATATATATCAATTTCATTACCAGAATAACTACTTATTCATATTTTCTTTTTAAAATTAAACATTTTTTCTACTAAATTGCCGATTAATATTTTCAGACAAAACAACACAAACACGGTGGTATATATAATTGGTCAGATGTCATCTTATACTTAGACATAGTCATAATGGCGTATGTGGCGTACTACAATGAGAAATCTTTGCTCGTCACACACCCGCTTCTGACAGTATCCCGATATTTGAAGCATTCTTTCTTATTGGACATCATTAGTGTCTTTCCACTTGAAGAAGTTGTGAGTGCTCATTAAATGATTATTTTGTTTATATTGTCATAGAACATCAAATTATAATTTATGGTATTTTCGATTTCAGTTTAGAATAGTAAATGACAATTCAGATATGGATTTGTATAGATTAAATCGAATGCTTCTGGTAAGTTTTTTTAATGCCACTCTTGAAGATTTTTTTGTACCTGTGATACCCTTTGTCAGCAAAGAGGCGATCGTTACTCATGACATTGAAAGGGCGTATTTCTTGTACGCACCCAAATAGTAGTCTACGATTGAAAGTTATGACCCTTTTTACAATATATACCAACAAACATGTCAAGTCATTTCCATCGATTTCGCGGTACTGAAAGTGTTGGCAGGTAAAGGGGAAAAGGAGTTTCTCGAAACCTCGTATTATATTCCGGAAATATGCTTTCATTGCGTTGATTCGACGCAATCCACTTTACCTGTAAACGGGAACATGATGATTGCAATTACTAGGTAAATGTGCCTTTACTGGAGTTACCAGGTAATACAATTTATACAAGCCTAATGGAAAATGGATTACACGCCAAGGCAACAGCTGAAAGCACTGAAAAAATATAGAGAACAACAAAACAACAAAAGCTTTATCTAGATCCTATAGCTGTATAGTAGGGATCGTCACACAATAGTATTCAGAGAACATTTCTTTTGTTCAGGTGACTAGAATAACAGGTGCTTTCGCGTACTGGGAGAGTGATATAATGCGAGTAAATCCAGCCATAGTGCTGGTGAAGTTCCTGCCTATAGCCGTCACAATAATCAACTTTGTAACAGCGTTCATTTTCGTGAACGCATGTAAACCATACTTGCCTCCTGACTCGCATTTCATAATGGTTAATTGTACGAAGATTTTTATAATTTCTAGTGTGAAGCAGGAAACTAGATGTAAGTAGAGTGTTATTAATATTGAACATTCAATTGATTTGATTGTCTTAATTGCTCACAGGAAAAGTAAAACACTTGCTTTTAAGTAAATTACATACATTAAATTTAGACTTGCTTTAGATAATTGTTTCAAGTGTAGCATAATTTTACGTCCCATACAATCCCAAATTTTGAGAAATATAGTTCTTAGCAACACCATTCACCATCACAATAATTATGAATTATCTATGTAGGTATGTACAAACATATGGTAATATCACGTTGTTTGTTCCAGATGCGATTACTGAGTACGTGTACACGTTCTACTGGGTTTACGAGATATTTGCGGGTAAGTACTTCTCGTAATTGATACTACGGCTACAGGTAATATATGGCCCCAATGTTTCGGGGAGTGTCAACCACACGGTTGAAATTTATTATTGGTTTAACAAGTTTCGAATAATTCATTAAGCTTCGTAATTTATCGAAGGATCGGAGGCAACGGAAAGTTATAAGCCTATTAAATAACGAAAAGTGAAAAAAAAATCTTTTGTAAAAACCTTTTGGGTATAAAAATTGTTTAGTAATTTTAGGTTACGGGCTCTTTGTTCTCAGGGAAGCTGAAATTCGTAGCGCCGTATAATGCTCGTAGTATAGGTAGCCCTACAATTAAAATAATTACCTCTATACCCGCCTGAAATACTTGTACATAGAGCCTAATTGCTTTTGAATTAGACCTGCGAACTTGGGGATACGCAATAAACGAAATATGTTTATTTAGTTTAGTAGCCTAAAGTATCGCAAACGTACTATTTGTGGTACTTCAGGCTTCATGAGCATCAATACCCTTACTTAAGATTATGGCGTGTTCATAGATGTTTTAGTTTTCGCCTAAGGCGTGAAAATGGCCAAGATGATAAACTCCATCATCAACCTTTTTATTGTCCCATTGCTGGGCACAGGCGTCCTCTCACACAGAGAAGGATTGAGTTGGTTGACTTGTTATGATTTATTCCCAGGTTTGGGCTGTACTCCGATAAGTATGCCTAACTCGGCAGATTTCTGGCTGATGATGGCCCTGCAGATCACTGGGTTCATGTATTTTGCCTTTATGTTTGGGTACGTCGCGTCTACGCGGTCGACGGCAGCACAAGCATTGTTGGAACATAATGTGAGTATTAACTTGATTTCTTCAGTGTTTTCCACGGTGTATGATTTTACTCACTTTCGCATTTATGTACTAGATAATCTCAATCAACATAACTGTAGTGGAATAAGTTGAATAAACTCAACACAATGTTTTACTCATAAAAATAAATTATGTTTCTCGCTTCTGTAATTACTTGGAACTTTTACATATCGTTCTAACTAACATGTTATAATTATGCTGAATTTGGGAATCGTCAAAAATAATGATTACTTTAGAATATGTTCTATATTATAAGTGTTCCCTGTTATCACCCTTTGTGGGGAACTTAAGCGAAGGATATCGTCTAGAACATTAACAGACGGTCTCTATTGTTAGGATCAAATAAAAAGTTATAGCTTTTAGGATGTCACTTTAAGCCACATATAGCTGAACACATTTCAAGCCATTTTATTTGGCCTTTCATTGAACGTATGAATATAACTTTATTCTCTTGAAGTTTAAAGAAAAACTTAATTGAACGTAAGGTTAATTTACGCCAATCACTTTCCGTTTGGTCGAGCAGGTACTCTTATAAATTACAGTACTTACTTTTAGAGAAAATTCATTTCATATTGTTCCTTATTACTGTGTAAGCAATATTTCAATTTCGTTATAAGCCGATCAAATATCTATAAAGTTAATAAACCGAATATGAAAGGAAATCAATTTCCAATAACGGTTCAATTGCTAGAAGGGAAAAACTGATATTATTTATTTACATGACGTAAACGAAACTACTATATGTAACACGTGTATTTATATATGTATCTTCGTATACCTAGTTACGCCGAACGCACGCATGAGATAATTTTATTTTAAGCAGCGGCACATAACAATGAACAAAACCTAATTAACAGCCGAGATAGACCGTACTGGTAGTCTAGTTCTATGTATTACGGCTAAAGTTCCGTCATTAAAAATATTACGACTTCGCAGTTCCAGTACAGTAATTATATTAGTTTTAACGAGCAAAGTCCTCGTTTGTTTCGTAGGAAAAAACAAGGGATCTAGCCAACTTTCTGTACCAGCAGAATGTGGATCCAATGCTCACGGTGAAATCATTGAAATATTTTGAATATGTGTGGATGAGAACTAACGGCAGTAACCCACAGGTAAGTCATAATAAATACCTTCTAGTTCATTGCACAACACGAACTGAATGTTACCTATACCAAATTGTGAACAGAACAAACACCAAGTATTTCACTGGTCACGTAGTCGTAAAATATTGCGTCATGCACTTTTTACGGAAAGTACATTAATTCTGGTGAAACGCTGACGGGTGCTGTGGTGAAACAGTTTTTATGTTTGTGTTTGTTTCAATTTTGCATTTTTATCACGTTCCCAACACGAACGGGGTAACACACATTCTGATTTTCTTTTAAATATTTATGTCGGTAAATTCGGAGTTCTCAGTCAAAAAATTCCACATATTCCTTTTCTGTTCCTAAGGTCAGCAAGAATACCTAATATCTTTCGTTAAAGTATGTCGTAAAACCAAAGCTGAATCCGCTGAATGTAGGTACCGAGCTATCTAGATTCTATCAGTTCGGCCGCAGGTGGTATTTAGTGGTGACAGGTGCGGACAGCGATGTCGCTTCATCATTTTGCCACTAAATTAGATCCTGGGTCACGATGATATATTATTTCATTAATACTTGAGTAATCTGTCCTGTCTCATTCCATTGTTGTGGTCTACACAGAGCTTTTGTTTAAAAGCGTAAAACCCTCTCTTTGTTTTATTGTAATTTGGGAACATTTTCTTGGTAAAGTAGACATGTACGTCTCTGATGTTCAGAAAATATTTAAATTAAACTAGAGTGACTTTTTTAGAAAATATGTCGTCGCCTAAACTCTGCGCTAATGGAAGACACATTAGTATTCATGTACGAGCGTGCTCTCCGGGAAGTGCCCCTGTTTGGGAAGGTGGAGAGGTCATTCATCAGGGTCATCACACAGCACCTGACTGAAATGTACCTGCTGAAGGGGGACACGGTCATACAGTGCCGGGATATACAACCTTATATCTACATTATTTATCGGGGAAAGGTAATATGTTAAATAAAAAAAAAACTATTGTTGCGTTATTGAACTGTGATTTAGTAAGAATGTGTTCAATGGATACTGTGATATGTATATTTTATGGCATCAGTAAGTAACTCATACTTTACATACATATTACCCATAACAGAACATCACATTTTCAAAACCCATCGCTCCCAATCGGAAAACCGTGAAAAAGTTGTACGTATCTTATTTGTATTCATAGATATTTTTTATTACGCACACAAGTCCGTGTCCACAGTCAATCTTTCAAGTCAAATATCGCTCGAGGTAAATGATCGGGGACTGTATGTATCCCGGAGACGTATACCGGCTCACTGAACAGGAACAATAAGGAAGGGTTTTTTGATTATTCCGTTTTTGCGCATCTCACTAAGTTTGTATTGTAAACACGGACAGGGATGTATATACGTCATGTTATGTTCGAAGGGTCTCCTGACCCTTTTAGCAATCGTTAACAATACATTTTTTTGGACATGTACCCATTTTATGAGCTTTTTATGGCGTAGATATATTTTAGCGGGTATTTTTAGATTTTCCTATTTTATGAAAAAATATTTTACAGGTTGATGTTTTGACATCGTATAATGAAATGATAACATGCATGGGTCCAGGTGGAATGTTTGGCAATTTTACTGGTGTAAGTAAAAATTCACTTAAAATGTCGCTGCTGTGTAATTCTACAGCTGTGTACTTTTTAGCTGGCTTCTCCAAAAATGTCTACATTTGGTTCTACATCTACTTTCTCGCTAAGCTCTAATAAAGACAACTTCCTTTCATCGCAAAAAAATATGAATATGCATAACCCCTGAATATTTTCATAAAATTTTCAGCAACCAATATCATGTTCTGAAGTAACGATATACGCGAGTCGGAGCCTCGATTTATTAGTTATACCAAGTGTGACTTTCTTCAACTTGATCAAATATTATCCCAAGATTCAGGAACCTTTGAACAAGGCTTTCGAAATGTCTAGAGATTACATCTTGCCTATTAATATGGAGATGGATGACGACGAATCTTCAGACGGTGAATCGTTCATACGTATCTTGTACTTAGATTAAGCATTAATATGTATTCAGTGTTTCAAAACTTGAGATGTGGCCTTGAATATTATGACAGTTAATCCGTAGTGTATCCTCAGTTTCAACTTCGAAACTGAAAATATAAGACATGTGAACTGTTGAGTCTAATATAACTGGCAACGTGGCTTTAGATTAGTAAAAGTGAACTAAATAGAAATCGTAGCGCTTAAAGTTTTTGTGGCGGAGCGTGTAGGAAAAAATGGGGCAAAAAGAAGCTTTCGGATTAAGCGTAACTTTGTCAATGGACTGGAGAAATTAATAACTTCCGGCATGAGATACTGACATTATTGCGTCGAAAGGAGTATAGAATGAAAGTTAAAGTAAAAAGTATTAATTACTTATACATTCTTTATTTTTCAGATGATTCGACATTTGATCTTTCATCGATGGAGTCGGGCGCAGATTCTAGAAGCGGATCCAGTAGATTTGATATTTCAGGTAGGTACATATTTAACCATTCTTCGAAGACACAAAGAAAGATAAAATACAGAAAGGATGATAACTACCATGTTGCTTTGTTTTGGATTGCAAGGCACAGTACCTACAATAAAACTGAAAATCAAAGACTATAGACATCTGCAACATTACGCCACATAAGGGGTGTCTTTTTACCATTATAACAGGCTACCTTCTAAAGAGAGCATTTTCCTTTGCGTTCAAACAGGGTTGTCATCAAACTATCGTGTTCCTAATCCGTAGGGCCGGTGCCGATGAGCGTGTCACAGTCTAACGTGAGCCAATCGAAGTCGTCTGCCAGTGTGTCCACGTTTCACAGCTACTCGCACGCCTCTAATCTGCTGCGGCCCGGAACGCTCATGTTTCAGGTAAATTGATACCGCTCTAATGAGGACTTGTGGCTTGCCAATCGGATATTTGTTTGTCTGTGACTTCGGCCAGATACGGGTTGCGTGGTTATGCTTACAAGTGCCGCCGTTATGACTGATTTATGATCGTTTGGCTTCGAAAGCAAAGAGCTCAATGGAAACTAGGCTAACGTGTAAGGCGTAAATCAAACGTTACTGATTGACATTTGCGCTTGATATGTACTGGTCCAAATGCCAGGAAACTATGATGTTTCAGTTACGCACTTCGATTCCCTATTACTTACTTACCTAGAGTAACAGGTAGTACAAGCTCACATTTCTTGGAACAATTTCTGTGTTGGGCACAATATTAGGTTCATATTTTCACTGAAACTTGTTGCCACCGGATATAACACTTACCTGGTTTAAGTTCTATGAAAACACACCGTAGTTAAATACTGACTTAATTAAAAAACTAGCTCTTAAGGTATTAACAGTAACCTACTTTTTGTAGGTTCCTACTGTATTTTATTCTTGCTTAATACGAAAGCCAAAGTAACTTACGCTTTCCGTAACATCGTTGAACCATTTGATGTGAGTGAAAGGACAAGGGCAGAATAGGACTTCTAAGTGCGTGAAACCTTTTTATTATACTACATACGTAGCAGTTTGACGAGTCTGAATTGTGTACTGGACAACCAACTGTCTTGTTAGTACAATATTTCGTAACTTACTTAAATGTATCTACGATGCTAGTAAAAGTAAAAGCCCAAGAAAGTCTATTAGGTGATAACAACAAAAAATAATGTGGTTTTAAAAAAGTTAAATTATTTATGTACTAGCTTCTGCCAGCGACTTCGTTCGCGGATCATGTCGCTTAGTTTTTGTTTCTATAACGGTTATACAGACAGACAGGCAGACAAAAATTCTACTGATTACATTTTTGGCATCAGTATCGATCCCTAATCACCTCCTGATAGTTATTTCGGAAATATATTTCATGTTCAGAATTGACCTCTCTACAGGTTTATTATAAGAATAGATTAATTGCTAAGTTATTTAATAAGATACATTTTAATTCCAGAGCTATGGCTACTTATCATGTACGGTGGTGACACTATACTATGTGATCGGTCTGTATGACCTGGTGACCCTCAACGACTGCTACGTCTTCTACTGGATACATGCCCTGTTGGACGTCTACTTCTATGCCAAGATTTATCTCACCATGCATCAGGTGAAGATTACTGAAAACTGTGACTGTTGTGTTACTGAAAATTATTCTAGCGTTGGAACACCCAAAAGTAGTCTATAGTCATCCTCAATAAATAGGCTATATAGCACTGAAAGATCTTTTTAAATCAAGCAAATAGTTTACAAGATTGACGCTTTCAAGCAATAAAACAAACTATTCAGCTTCACAATATAGATTGATCTTCCCTACAAAATGTAAGTGATAGGTCGTAGGATAAAATTATAATTTTCTTGGCATTTCACTAGATAGTTTTATAGGCTTAATTTTAAGTAAGCTTCTTATGATGAACTTTGTAGTAACTTTAATATTTTTGTTGATATTTGATGAATAAAATGACCATAACATATAGGGTTACGTGAGCAAACACGGAGAGCTCATACTGGAGGGCCCCAAGTGTCGCCACAGATATTTCAAACATAAAGTCTGGGTGTGTTCAGACATAGTAGCCAATTTTCCCCTGGAATTCCTCGGCTTTTGTTTTCCGTGAGTTCATTGTTTCTTATTTCAATTATTATTAATTATTACTTACGATTATATGATATGTCTAAAACAACACGTAATTTAATCTTTTTAATTTCTCAATCTGCAAGGTGCAATGTGGGATTCAATAATGTTTCAAGCAGTTGCATAGTGAAATACTCATAAAGCACATTTTTGATGAATTTCCAGGAATACTGTAAAAGCTATGCACTATTTACGCGCGGTCAAGCTTCTAAGGCTGAAGTATTTGCTTGAATTTTATCGCGATACCTCTCGTGAACTCACCAATAACCTCACCACGCTTCAGGTACTTTATTTTCAAGTTCTAAGTCCTATTTATTACAATTTACGTTCGAAAATGTAGAAATACCAGCGGTTTCACCCACTTTCCCGTGGGAACTACTGCGCGCACCCGGATAAAAAGTCTATAGGCTTCCTCGATAAATAGGCTATCTAACACTGAAAGAATTTTTCAAATTATACCAGTAGCTCCTGAGATTAGCGCGTTCAAACAAACAAACTCTTCAGCTTTATAATATTAGTATAGATAAAAGTGTTCATGTACAGTTTGGAAATTACTAAACTTTAATGCAATCCACCATTTTGAACTAATGCTTTGAATTGATAACATAATTACACCGTGCACAGGCGGCCATGACAATAATAGGGGTCGTGATAATGCTACACACATTTGCCTGCTTATGGCTTGTGGCAATGATTGGGACATCTCCCATCAGTATCATTCGGACACTGAAGATTCATCTTATAGATGAGTAAGTTGAACAATTTTTATAAGTTTATATCTGTTTATATTTTTTTTACTCGTGACTGAAGATTTCCTCTTATACAGTACAGTCGACAGCAAGTTAGTGTATACAAATCTGTCAAATTTCTGCGATCAATTTTCAACCTTATCACAATAGTGGAAGGTTAATGTTTGATTGGTAAAATTTTAGATTCAGATTTGGGATACTGACTTGCTGTCGACTGTACCTTACTAACCATACTGTACGAAGATATAGAATATAGAAAAAAATTATACTATATCTTCATTTAAAATCAGAAAACTAGGTGTGGTGGTAGTGGTACATAGGATTACACAACACCCATGTACTTAGTATAACTATGTACTGATTTGTACTCTGATTCTGCGATCAATTTACATCTATAGAGAGACGCCGCAACTCCGCTGGAACTATGTGACGTCATTCTACATGATAGTAGCCATGTTGACCACCACTGGCAGTGACGAGTTCTCCATCGAAGAGGTCCTGCCCATGAGCATTTTAGCCGTAGTTCTAGTCTGCGGTAAAATGTTAGCAGCGATAGTAGTCGCTGCGTCTATACAACTGGCTTATTCTAGCAAGTATGCGTTAACAGCGTATGAGAAAGTGACGAGGGAACTTATTGATATGTTGAAGAATCAAGGACTGTCTAGTGAGTGTCTGGATAGTTATTTTTTATCATATAAAAGCTGTATTTTTCTTTATGATTTAGTGAAGTAAACAGCTTATTAGACTGTTCACCGTATTTTAGATTACCAACTGAAGAAGTTTTGGAAATACATACAACAGTTATGGGTAACGGAGCGTGGACGACAGGTAAAAAAAGTTCATTGCCTTTAACATCATCATTTAATAGTCTATAAACAAATCTATGATCGCAGTTGCCAATTCTGTTATACCAAACGCCGTACGTGCGTCGTTGTGACCTGATGTCAGCGATGTTTGGCCATCACTTGAGGAATTGCTACATCTTCGCCGAAACTGGAGAAGCGTTTCTAAGACAACTGACAGTCGCACTTGACTACACCATTTTCTTTCCTGGTAAGTTAGTGAGCAATCCTTTATTCATTTATTTCTTAAATTCAGTGCATTTTTAGCAACTGCTCATTAATGATGAGATTTCAAATATTTGCTTTATGTGGTTTTTATTTGCTTATGTCAAATATTTGTATTATGTGTACCCAGATTTTATTTCACATTCACACAAAACATGTATTTTTTTCTTGTAGACTAGTAAGCGAACTATCGATACAACTGGAAGTTTATAAAACAAATTGTACTAAAGAAACAGTAAAACTCACTTCGACGAACTTTCACGTTTGAAAATCAAAACTAACAGATCCGGTAGTCAATCTAGAATTCTCTATGCAGCTAGTTTACAACTTCACAGATTTAAGTCAACTTTGTCAAAGGCATTGAAGCTGTTAATTTTACATTGAATTATTTATAGTACCCTTATAGCTAGAGATGGTGATGATCATTCGGATTTTTTCACATAATATATATCCTCATAGATGATATAAAAACCCTGTATACTATTTGTAAGCTGTGTTCTTATTAAACTTTTTTAAATTAATAGGTGATTCATAAAACGCCTATAACTTAACTAGTTATTTAGGTAATCGTTTTTCATCTTCTTGATGGAGACAAAGGTATAGTTTTCCCCGAACCTTTTGTCGTCACGGAACATTGTGCGAGTGGCTGCGCAGAAACCAAATTTAGGTATCATCAAGGGTAAGAGAGAGAGTATGCGCCAGTTTCAGAGGTTCCAGGTAAAGTCCTAGATAGCTATCTGATAGATGAAGTCATAGAAATGTTATTAATTTTGATTACTTTTCTATGGCGTCGTCTGCCAAATAGCTATTTAGAACCTTATCTGGAACCTGGCCATTACTTTCACAATGACGACATCGAGTTTTACTACGAATACGAACTTTACTACGAACTACTTGATCTTCAGGTAACTACATAGTAGTGGCGGGCGACAGTGNGTTCATGTACAGTTTGGAAATTACTAAACTTTAATGCAATCCACCATTTTGAACTAATGCTTTGAATTGATAACATAATTACACCGTGCACAGGCGGCCATGACAATAATAGGGGTCGTGATAATGCTACACACATTTGCCTGCTTATGGCTTGTGGCAATGATTGGGACATCTCCCATCAGTATCATTCGGACACTGAAGATTCATCTTATAGATGAGTAAGTTGAACAATTTTTATAAGTTTATATCTGTTTATATTTTTTTTACTCGTGACTGAAGATTTCCTCTTATACAGTACAGTCGACAGCAAGTTAGTGTATACAAATCTGTCAAATTTCTGCGATCAATTTTCAACCTTATCACAATAGTGGAAGGTTAATGTTTGATTGGTAAAATTTTAGATTCAGATTTGGGATACTGACTTGCTGTCGACTGTACCTTACTAACCATACTGTACGAAGATATAGAATATAGAAAAAAATTATACTATATCTTCATTTAAAATCAGAAAACTAGGTGTGGTGGTAGTGGTACATAGGATTACACAACACCCATGTACTTAGTATAACTATGTACTGATTTGTACTCTGATTCTGCGATCAATTTACATCTATAGAGAGACGCCGCAACTCCGCTGGAACTATGTGACGTCATTCTACATGATAGTAGCCATGTTGACCACCACTGGCAGTGACGAGTTCTCCATCGAAGAGGTCCTGCCCATGAGCATTTTAGCCGTAGTTCTAGTCTGCGGTAAAATGTTAGCAGCGATAGTAGTCGCTGCGTCTATACAACTGGCTTATTCTAGCAAGTATGCGTTAACAGCGTATGAGAAAGTGACGAGGGAACTTATTGATATGTTGAAGAATCAAGGACTGTCTAGTGAGTGTCTGGATAGTTATTTTTTATCATATAAAAGCTGTATTTTTCTTTATGATTTAGTGAAGTAAACAGCTTATTAGACTGTTCACCGTATTTTAGATTACCAACTGAAGAAGTTTTGGAAATACATACAACAGTTATGGGTAACGGAGCGTGGACGACAGGTAAAAAAAGTTCATTGCCTTTAACATCATCATTTAATAGTCTATAAACAAATCTATGATCGCAGTTGCCAATTCTGTTATACCAAACGCCGTACGTGCGTCGTTGTGACCTGATGTCAGCGATGTTTGGCCATCACTTGAGGAATTGCTACATCTTCGCCGAAACTGGAGAAGCGTTTCTAAGACAACTGACAGTCGCACTTGACTACACCATTTTCTTTCCTGGTAAGTTAGTGAGCAATCCTTTATTCATTTATTTCTTAAATTCAGTGCATTTTTAGCAACTGCTCATTAATGATGAGATTTCAAATATTTGCTTTATGTGGTTTTTATTTGCTTATGTCAAATATTTGTATTATGTGTACCCAGATTTTATTTCACATTCACACAAAACATGTATTTTTTTCTTGTAGACTAGTAAGCGAACTATCGATACAACTGGAAGTTTATAAAACAAATTGTACTAAAGAAACAGTAAAACTCACTTCGACGAACTTTCACGTTTGAAAATCAAAACTAACAGATCCGGTAGTCAATCTAGAATTCTCTATGCAGCTAGTTTACAACTTCACAGATTTAAGTCAACTTTGTCAAAGGCATTGAAGCTGTTAATTTTACATTGAATTATTTATAGTACCCTTATAGCTAGAGATGGTGATGATCATTCGGATTTTTTCACATAATATATATCCTCATAGATGATATAAAAACCCTGTATACTATTTGTAAGCTGTGTTCTTATTAAACTTTTTTAAATTAATAGGTGATTCATAAAACGCCTATAACTTAACTAGTTATTTAGGTAATCGTTTTTCATCTTCTTGATGGAGACAAAGGTATAGTTTTCCCCGAACCTTTTGTCGTCACGGAACATTGTGCGAGTGGCTGCGCAGAAACCAAATTTAGGTATCATCAAGGGTAAGAGAGAGAGTATGCGCCAGTTTCAGAGGTTCCAGGTAAAGTCCTAGATAGCTATCTGATAGATGAAGTCATAGAAATGTTATTAATTTTGATTACTTTTCTATGGCGTCGTCTGCCAAATAGCTATTTAGAACCTTATCTGGAACCTGGCCATTACTTTCACAATGACGACATCGAGTTTTACTACGAATACGAACTTTACTACGAACTACTTGATCTTCAGGTAACTACATAGTAGTGGCGGGCGACAGTGAGGCTCGTATGTACTGGGTGGCATCAGGCACGGTGTCGGTGGTGTCAGTGCGGGCTGACCTCACCGAGATCACCCACGAGCTGCTCGGCTCAGGCGACGTATTCGGCATACTGCAGGGCATGAACCGAGGCATCTCACACTGCTTCTCTTATAGAGCAGAGACTAAGGTATGGTAGAAACAGAGTTAGGCTCGTACCGGGTAAACCGTTATCTTGATGGGGACCAAGATAACGGTGGAGTATATTTCAGCATATATGCAGTGGATTACGAAAATCGTCTAATGCCCAATTTCACCGAGATTCCAAAGAAAGGATCCCATACTTAAAAGCTCCCCTTACCCAGCCCCTCAATAGAATGTAGTTTCACCAACATTCTGACCCCTAACGGATCTGAGACCTAACAGGTCTGTCAGATCCCATTAACTTAGGGACTGTTGCTGAAATTAGACATATGTCGTTCGTGTCATTCTGTCTATTAAAGGCCGTTCCGAATCCTAACCTAAATAATCCTAAATAATTTTATAAGAATCTAATGTTATCGCAGCATGGTTACGCATAATTTTAATTCAGTCTTTTCTTTATCACAGGTAAGCATTTTAACGCTAAGCCTGGATTCGTGGATCGACATATTACGATTTTTCCCCGAAGCGAAGAAAATGATACTGGAAAGATCGGAAGTTTTATTTACACAGATAACTTAAAATATCATCAGAATTTCTTGCTTTAATGGCATATTAATGTATTTCTATAATGTTTAGTATACGAATAAAAATGTGTGTAGGATGTTGTTTTTCCTTGAAAATCAGTTCTTTGACAACATAGCACGTGCTCAGAGATTGAAAAAACGGAAAGTGTAAGAAAAGGCTTATCCAACAAACGCAATAAGTACCTACATTTAACTACAGTACACTGACACACATAAAGGCATTTCATTCTAGATTGGAAGCCACTTTAAGCCGCTTACGACAGTTTCGATATTCAGGCCTTTGAAATGATGAGAGCCCACCCAATGGAATCGAATCGAAACTGTATACGTGGGGACAAAAGTGATTTGCGTATCGAAATTATTTTTTATATTTAGTAATTTTTTTTTATGCAATATGCTGGAACACGTATTGTAAAATATTATATTATCATAGTGAATTTGGTGCCTCCAATTTTTGAAAGCAAAATGTATTTTTCGCTGTTGACGTTAAACGGTGACAGAAAAGGGATCAGCGATTATTTATTACGATGATTTGACTGGAAATGCCTGCGGGGGAAGTGCACGCCTGCGAGCATACTTAATGCTTTATGATAATACCAGTATTGCTATTCTTTTTGACTTACAGTGCTGAATTTTATACTAGAAAAAACTTTAATTTTAGTTTTTTGTAACATTTTTGTTCTAAGCCTCGAACTAGTAGATAAATATTAGATAGACAATGTGAATAAGATGTTTTTGTTATTAAGATACATACAATATGTCAAACTGATCAGGGTAGACAAGACAAAGGCAATCTAGTGTATTGGGTTCAATGAAACATATTCAGCTTGGAGCAATTTCATATTTTGTGAACAGAATTATCTCTGAGTAGAATTATTAAAAACATAAATAATAAAGCCTTCTAATGAGTTTTGTAATCCAGTGTACCCCTTGCCAAAGTCATAATATTATTAATGTTGAGCAAACGAGTGTTGTCGCTAGCGGTGTTTGCTTTATACGTTCACGAGCTGAACAATAATTAGAATATGAAATATGAGGGAGCAGAACCTACGTAAATGTACAATGTAGCTTTCAAATTACAGATACGGATGCTATTAAAACAATCTTAATTTAATGTCTACACATACATACATATTACAGTGTAGGTATAGGAAATGTTTCAGAGACTTCCATATTACTATTGAATATTTTAATTTACTTGTAGGTACATACCTTATATCGCGTTCCTAAAGTGTCTCCAATTTCAAGGAAGGAACGGACATAAATTAAGGGCAGCGAAATTTTAGCTGCTTGTTAAGCACAAAATTTCCGATGAACTTTAAAACATATTGCCGTGCCTCGGCGCTGCTCGTAGAAGTTTCAACAATACCATCTGTAGTTGACACATTCTACTGACTAATGTTACAATCCTGCGAAAGTTAACGACGCAAGAAATTAAATACAATATGCACTCATTTACATAATTTGAAATAAACCCGTTTTGTATAGTCAATAAGTCGATATAATGGCCCATTAAGAAGTTGGAATTGTTCGTTTAATTGGGTCTGCTTTGTAAATTTTACGACGCAAAGCCGACAGAGTTTTGTAAATATTAAATATTTCCGGGACGAGAGGACCGCGCGTGCCGTTTGGCGTGCGCAATGAAAAATCAGATTTTCATATATTGAGGTGGGTGCCCAAATGGAGGCAATATCGAAGTGCTGATTTGTCGCTCCGCTGGATATTGGTCTGGCGTTGATTCAAATCGGTGCGAATGTGGAGACGAGGTAAATTGGCCCGGTTTAATTCCCGGAACAACATAAATAGCTACATCGGTTTTATCGGAAAACTACTCTCATAATGGGATCTTCCCTTTTTATTTATAAATTGAACATTTAGCCAGTTGATGTACAGTTTTAATAAAAACACACCAACTACAGCTTTAATTTGTCGCTTGTAAAACACCCACGACGCTGAAGTAATTTCTAGCACGACAACAAGATTTTTCGTACTGCAAAGAATTTCATATTACTGTCGTGTTTATCGTTACTTTTTGCGTCATTTGCAACAGCAGATGATATTGAGGCATGTGGAAGATTAATCTGGGAGGTGTAGGGGACCAGCGGGGGCTGCGGGCACGGAGACGAGGGAGGGGGGCAGATGTCCGCGTTATTTAGTTGAGCATTACATCAAGCTCTTGCGACGCTCTCCGTTCTTTACTCAAATTAAATCAACGTTCATTCAAGTGGCTCGTCGCAATCGTTAGTCATTACACTTGTCGGTTACGGAATCACATTGCGCGAATCTCTCTTTTTTGAAAAAAAGAATGAAAGGAAAACGATTCTGAGTTATTGTTATAGCTATTATTAGGTACCTCGTAGCCGGCGCGTTATTACTTCCATTCTACAAAGTTTGAAAAGCCTCGAAAGAAAGGACGATCAAACGTCGCCCTCGTCCCTTGTAAGGTATCAATTTAATCATAAGGAGTTACGAGCTTCATGGCTATATTTATGTCGCTCCATCTCAAGCGAAATCCTTTCGGGATGAAATTAAATTAGGGGTAGATTGAAATAACCTGCCAAAGATGCCGATGGAATACTGACTAAGCTTAAGAGTTTTGAATTTATGTTCGTTCTGAACAAAAAAGTTAATGCCTCCGATAAGTAAAAGGACGTCATGTTTCCAAACAATGAACATTTTGGTGAGCTCCTACTTTAAAATCCAACGCATATTGTTTCAAAAAGTACTTATTTAATTAAACTTTGTTTTCTCTAATGCATTTTAATAATTCTAAAATTGCTTGTAATATTTTTCAAATAAAAACCTTTGCAAATTATACTTTTGAAAATTGACTAATATTGAAAGCATTTAAGTAAATGATAAAATTTGAGTGACCAATGTCGTTAATTTTCGAAGTAAAATGTGTCAGTGGAATATTGGAAACAATTTGTGGCAGTAGGTATAATGCTCAGTGGGAGCGGAATGAAGTTAGATAGATACAAATAAGCCCAACTTGAATAAAGCACGCGCCGATACCTTTACCGGCACAATGTGCTTTTTGTAGCTTTCGAATACGCGATTATTTTTATATAAATGCTGATTCGGAACTATAGTTATACTTAAGTGGATATAATCAAAGTTTTCTGTGTAAAAATAGATATAAAAATGTGTAGATATAAACAATCATTGGATTTATACACAAATTCTTGTTTGTACCTTTAAGAATATTCATAAGGAATCAAAAATCGAATTACCTACTTAAGTTTATAGTCATGAATCCTAGGGTGGAAGTCTCAACTGTGGCAATTAATATCATAATGGCGTCCTAGCCGATTATCGGCCACGGCGGCTGTTCTCATATAAGGAGATCAGCCAGCTGCGCAAGACATATTATAGTGCACAAGCATTTGCGCAGACACAGGTGCACTCCCTATTCCCTCACTCTCATAACCCGATGGGACGGCAATCCGACACGACCGGTGAGAGATCAGGCGCAGGACCGACATTAACGTGCTCTCCGATGCACGGGTGTATCAATCACCAACTTCCAACTCCGGGCTGCTTTGTGAAAGTTTCTAAAACCCACAAAGCGATTTCGGCCCGTCCCGGGAATCGAACCCGAGACCTCGTG
>NWSH02000019.1:8945397-8958809 GCA_002382865.2 Heliothis virescens
CACCGACTTCTAGAGCCATGTGAAAAGTTTTATTTTTTTCCTTTTCAGTGTTTTTTTTTTCTATCTTTATATTTCTAGTGCCGTCTGCATTAAAAAAGCAAAAAAATATTTGTAGAATCTTTTTTACAGATATTCTTATCCAGATAAAGTAAGTACCCCAACAGGAATAGTCACTAAGGCTAGAGTTTGTTTAAATTGAATTGTAGAAATTGACAGAATGTAATCAGACTACTAAAGTAGTCTGATTACATTCTAAAATGCATGACAGCAGTGTAGTCATTTAGGATTATCCAGAAATGGCCGTGTGTGGCCGTTAGATAGCATTGCGACTTTTATGATATTGTGCTGCGCAGTCGTTCTCAAAGATACATTATTCAGGGATCACGCTAACGCTCCGCTCTTCACATTAAGCCTTTTGTACGGCAGTTTTGAACTATATTTTTGTGACATGGTTTAATTATCACTGCGCAGTGTGTCGGTATGAATTTTGCTGTTAGAATTTTACCTATGCATTTTGTATGAATAGTTTTTTTTTATGCTAAGACATTAGAGTGAATAGCTTTCGAAATAATGAAAGATGTTATGCACTTACTTGCGTTGAACAATGAGTATTCATTTTAATTATTGTTTCCTAAATAATATTTGGTAAAACGTAAGTACTTATTTTGGTTTTAATGTAAAATATTAAAAGCTTTGTAACTTTATATTATTATGTTACCTTGAGACAGTGTTATTTTGTAGTACCTGTTTACCAGCACTGGCATAAAAACTATGAATTTTTAATGGAGTTACGAACAACGATATGCTAAGTTCCTCATATTTATTCAAATTGCTGTGTTTTTTGCAATTACGCTTTGTACTAGGTAAACCCACGCTGGTGTTAATGGCTGAGACGCAGATTTGTGAATGTAAAGCGAAAAGTTCCCTCTACGCTCGGAAATCATAATTAAACGGATTTTCTTAACATGGAGTTGTTTATAATACTATTTTTCTCGCTCTTTCTGCAGAATAATAAATTTGATAGCAGAAAAAAGTTTGTTGTGAAGTTCTAAAAGGTTAGATAAATAGGTAGGTACCTACTATAAGTATCAACATATTGATTAAGATGTTTCGAACTTTGTTGTTTATAAATATTACGTAAGTTTAAACATAAATAAATATTCATTACAAAGAATAATTCTAGAAGTTTCGTAACAATATTATGAGGAACTAGATTCGATGTAACTTATGGTAAGTCCTTACTTAGTTGCCTGATAATAAAGGTTTAAAAAACCGGTTCCGTACCATTAGCTATGAAAAAATAACTTTGTTTTTCAATTATACAAATATATGAAGGACAAAGTTATAATTTGCGGTTTCACACGTTTATTGTATAGGGACCCCCCTTATTATATATATTTTAATTTTTTTAGTTTTCATTATTATAGCGGCAACGGAAATACGTCATTTGTGAAAATTTTAGCTTTCTAGCTATCACGGATTATGAGATACAGCGTGGAGACAGACAACGAAGTCTTAGTAATAATAAATTACTTGGCAAGTATATAGTAAAGAACTGTTTTTTTTTCATTTGCATTCTAACTTTAGAGCTGCGGGGTATTTCCGTGCTCACAAATGTTGCAATTCGTGTAACTCGAAGATGCAACAATTTTGTGTACATTTGGAGACATAGGTGCTTAAAACTTAGATTTTAATTAAAAGTCCTTGCCTCGTTCTTGCAATTTCTGAACAATGCTGTTTCGGAAAGGGTATCTTATAAGAACGACTTATTTTAAAATCAAAGCTTAAGAGAAAAATCTTTTTAGGAGATGCAAAGAGAAAAAACATCTTAGTAGATGATTTGTCAAATTGAAACCATTTATAGACATTATGTAAGTGTGAATTCGCTACATTATTATTTAAGGTAAAAACTTTCGTTTGAAATCAGGTGCTCTTAGCGTGTTTACGCTTGTAAACTAACATTAAATTCAACTCAACGTCTAAACTTTTTTGTGCAGTGGAGGTATATACCTACCGCAGAAAAGGTCATCACGTAAAGCGAGCTTAGTGCGGCTTAAGTTCCACTTTCTGAAATTAACAGTTTGTACACAAACCGCTTATTTGTGTAACGGAGAGTTCTCCATCACCATACACATTCACAGTACCCAGTATATGAAGTGTTGTCACCCTTTTTGGATGGACTCCTGAATTATTAATATTACGCTTAACCGGAATTTGTTACAGCCTGTGGCTTAACAACTTTTGGGTGAAATAAAAATATGTTTCCGTGAAATGGTGGCGGTGAAACGAGTCTTTTAATTATGAGTTTTTGGTGACTAAGGGATTATCATATAATATTTAGAGCGGAGACACGTGTAGTCTTTATAAATGTTTCAGTGAATGCTATTTATTCTTTATTTAAGTCCGCATACTTAATAAGTAAAACTATCGAACAAGTAAATAAAAATACGCAGTCTTGTTATACTGTCACAAGTTCCAATTTGTAGTTATTGTCCCAATGCGTTTGTTTAACTTGTTTCCCAGTGAATAGTCGCATTAGGGGACTGTTCTACGGAACATTTACCTACTGATCTAGATCTAGCTAGGAAGTCCCCAGCTGCGCAGTCGGATTTTTTTGTTTTTTAAATAATATTTATGATTTAAGTATTCCTGTAAAGTATTTAACGATATAACTTTATATATGAAAGCCTATAAGCGATATTCAATCGTTATAGATCCTAAAGGGTAATTCTGATTGAAAAATGATATGAGAAACCTAAAAATATTTTTTAAATACCGGTTCAACAATATCCCCACTCGTCGTTTTTTTCACAATATAGCGCTCAAAATGAGCCATTTTGTTTTTTTGTAATGATTTCTTGTCAATTGCGCTTTTATGACAACGCAAAGTACTATTTTTTTTAAATCACCCTTGCTTCTGTTCTAAATAGTGCCACAAACGCATAAATCCACCTATGGTAGACTCATATATTTATGTAATAGATTTGCATTAATCAGATTCAGCCTATGAATGAATACTACAAAACGAATAAATAAGTACATCTAATAGGCTGTTCATATAATTTATTATGTAATTACTTTTATGCAATATTTTACTGAATACGTTATTCATAGCCGTAGTTTTGCACCACATATTATTAGATACGTTAGTTGATCCTTTTAAATATGCACCGATATATAAATTATAAATTGCATAATCGACATTAGATAACTGCGCATGAAGAATAAAGTCCAGGTATATTAAGTAATTAAAACTTGTCACACTTGTTTGCATAATTATATCTGATGAGTTATTAAAATATGCAGAAGAACGTCGAGATCCTTAATGAAAGTAATGCTATTAAGGTAATGCGTTTCACGCCGATATAAATTGCACCGTTTAATCAAGCTGAAATGTTTAGGTAGGTACATTTAAATAAATTGATAGAAAACAATACTTACAATATGTATGTTATTAGTTTAATGTAGGTATGTAGTTAATTATGTATAACTTAATTTAGTTTTTTGCAGAAACACAATTCTATATGACATTTCAATCTAAGAATTTAATTTCCCTGAAATCCATAAAGCCACTTGTCATCGGGTATTACTTTGCGAGATAAAATCGAAAAATCCCTTTTACGACTTCCAATAACGAATGGAGAAATTCGGCGCTATAGGAACGCGCACGACATAAATCATGTCGGAGCTCGATATTTTATAGGTTTTAATTTTGGCATTTTATGTTGTGATAACATCTGCGGACGTAATGGGCGCGCCAGCCGCGGGCTCTTTACGAGGTCCGCTTTATGACGCCGCGGCTCCTGATCCCCTCGTTACAAACTAAACCGACATATTTTTCAACTGATCCGCGACATTATTACTTACATAATTGAATGTTCGCCGTGCTGCTTTTAGACAATGATAACAAATATATTTGTAGGGTCATCTGGTTGGCTTCACTTAGGTTTGTGCTGGTTAAATCAAAGTATAAATTTTCGAGATGGTAGTAAAAAATCCTTTCTAGCGAACCTAATAAAATGAGACTGAAACAATCTCTGTGGAAGGCAACATTATTTGCGTTGCGACTGGACAAAATATTTCATCAAAATGCAAAACAGCACAATTTCCCTGCAGCGGGCCGCGCGCTGGAGAAAGAACAGAATTAACTGGACGTTGGAAAACAGATAACTTAATTTGCATAACTCGTTCACACGGGGCATCGCCAGATAACCTAATTTGAGCTGACGGGTTAAAACGAGCGGAAAAAGTCTGGCAAAATGTTGGTCTTTTCACGTCAATTATGTATTAGAGTAAGCTATTGGACGCTATTAGGAGTTCCTTTTTTCGGTTCCGTTAGTAAATTGGTTCTCCTTTCTCTGTTTTATCGGATTACTGTTATTGTGTTATCGTTTAATTGCTGCTGGGAGACTGCATACATTATGAGTTTGTTTTTTATTTTTATTTTACGAATTTCAATACTATGCTGGTTAATTCTAATAAAGGAACGGTTGCATGAATTCACCAATAGTGATACAAGCTGTTGATTTGAATTCTGGTCAAATTCAAGGACGTAGTTATGCTAATGATTCTCGACCCTAAATAATAGAAACGTTTTATATTTACACGGTAGTAACATTTTAATAACAGTGTCGTAGTTTATTATTACATGCACACCGTTTTAATAGCAAGAGTTTGATATTCCATTTACGGAAATATGTTAAATGTAATGCAGTACAAATAAATTAGTTTAAGGTAGGTATGCAATTTACTGCAGATTAAAGTATTACCGCTAAGCAGAAAAACCACAAAAGCTCCAATAACATTAATAATAATTAATTTTAATGACGTCTATAGAACATATGTCATTAAAAATAACGAGTAAAATTTTTAAAAAATCTATCTTCATTTCTAAAAAAGATAAAATAATTCAACCGACAGAACCGGATCTATTGTTGCCTACTAACTGTTATATGTTTCTTATTTTTCATTGAAACACGACGAGCGAGCAGTTACCATTAAAAGGTCCGACGTTTGCCCCCCGAGAGCTCTTTCATCGCACCGTGTGTGTACCTGCAGCTACGAACCAATCAAAATAACAACAACACGTAGCTTTTATCAGAAAAATATTGGACTACGTTGAAGTTTCAGAAAAACAAGTAAATACCTACAGTAACGTTAAACTGTATTTATGTAATATTTTACCAACTATTACGTTTTCACTGCTTTAAAATCTTCAATATAATTCCAACGGTGTACAGTGTAAACATACCACGTGACAGTGTAAACGAATTTTTACCTAATCCTTTCAAAAGGTTTTTTCAACTCAACAAGTTTACCTGTTGATGCAAAGATTATGTGCCTACACTGGAGTTATACTGGAGTTATTTTGTACTAGCTTCCGCCAGTGGTCTCACCTGCTTCCCGAGGGTACTACTTCCAGTACCCATATAAAAAGTAGCCTATTTCTTATTCTGATATATAAGCTATATTACTGTCAAGTTTCATCAAAATCTATCCAGTAGTTTTTGCATGACAGAGTAACAAACATACATATACATGTATTCATCCTCACAAACTTTCGCATTTACATTATTAGTAGGATTTCATTACTATCTCCTCTACCCTTTCGTAACACCATAGCACATGTGTAAACAAGTCCCGGTCTCTTGTGTGAGTGGCGCGACACCTGAAGATATCCGGCTGACTTGTTTGTCGCTCATTCATTCACTACAGATGGCATACAGATAGCGTCGTTGGCGGCTAGATTGAATCTAGACACGCGGCAGCGTGTCAAGCCAAGTTCAAGCAGACTGGCTGGCAAGCGCCACGTGTATATTTACACGAACCATTTGGTGCCACTTTTTACCCCTCCATAACTCAAAACCTATTAAACGTAAACACTTCAAACTACGCGTGTTTCATTACGTCTATAAGGACACCTAGAAGCCCAAATTTCATGAAGCTAGCTCAAACGGTTATAAAGATATGAAGGTCCAAAAGTCGTAAAATTCCCACTGACTGACTGACTTATAGTACCTAAACCTAACCTACTTCCAGATAACCTAGAAATATGAAATTTGGAACCTAGCTCGGTAATTGTGTGTAAGCGTAGGAAAAAATCTGAAAATAGAAAAAAGTTAAAAAATAGGGGGGGTCCCCATACAACGTCACACGTTTATTGTATGGGGACCCCCCCTGTTCGACTTTGTTGCTTTAAATAATATTACGTAAGTTTAAACATAAATAAATATTCATTACAAAGAATATTCTAGAAGTTTCGTAAACATATTATGAGGACTAGATTCGATGTAACTTATGGAAGTCCTTACTTAGTTCCTGATAATAAAGGTTTAAAAACCGGTTCCGTTACCATTAGCTATGAAAAAATAACTTTGTTTTCAATTATACAAATATATGAAGGACAAAGTTATAATTTGCGTTTCACACTTTATTGTATAGGGACCCCCCTTATTATTATATGGATTTGTAAGATTTTTTTAGTTTTCATTATTTATAGCGGCACGGAAAACTCATTTGTGAAAATTTTAGCTTTCTATGCTATCACGGATTATGAGATACAGCGTGGAGACAGACAACGAAGTCTAGTAATAATAAATTACTTTGGCAAGTATATAGTAAAGAACTGTTTTTTTTTATTGCATTCTACACTTTAGAGCTCCGGGTATTTTCGTGCTCACAAATGTTGCAATTCGTGTAACTCGAAGATGCAACAATTTTGTGTACATTTGGAGACATAGTGTGTTAAAACTTAGATTTTAAATTAAAGTCTTGCCTCGTTCTTGCATTTCTGAACAATGCTGTTTCGGAAAGGTATCTTATAAGGAACGACTTATTTTAAAATTCAAAGCTTAAGAGAAAAATCTTTTAAGAGGATGCAAAGAGAAAAACATCTTAGTAGATGATTTGTCAAATTGAAACCATTTATAGACATTATGTAGTGTGAATTCGCTACATTATTATTTAAGGTAAAATGTTCGTTTCGAAATCAGGTGCTCTTAGCGTGTTTACGCTTGTAAACTAACATTAAATTCAACTCAACGCTCTAAACTTTGTTGTGCAGTGGAGGTATATCCTACCGCAGAAAAGGTCATCGACGTAAGCGAGTCTTAGTGCGGCTAAGTCACTTTCTGAAATTAACAGTTTGTACACAACCGCTTATTTGTGTAACGGAGAGTTCTCCATCACCATACCATTCACAGTACCCAGTATATGAAGTGGTTGTCACCCTTTTTGGATGGACTCCTGAATTATTAATATTACGCTTAGACAGGAATTTGTTACAGCTGTGCTTAACAACTTTGGGTGAAATAAAAATATGTTCCGTGAAATGGTGCGGTGAAACGAGTCTTTTAATTATGAGTTTTTGGTGACTAAGGATTATCATATATATTATGAGCGGAGACACGTGTAGTCTTTTATAAATGTTTCAGTGAATGCTATTTATTTCTTTATTAAGTCCGCATACTTAATAAGTAAAACTATCTGAACAAGTAAATATAAATTACGCAGTCTTGTTATATAGCTGTCAACAAGTTCCAATTTGTAGTTATTGTCCCAATGCGTTTTGTTTAACTTTGTTCCAGTGAATAGTCGCATTAGGGACTGTCTACGGAACATTTACCTACTGACTAGATCTAGCTAGGAATCCCCAGCTGCGCAGTTCGATTTTTTTTGTTTTTTAATAATATTTATGATTTAAGTATCTGTAAAGTAATTTACGATATAACTTATAATATGAAAGCCTATAAGCGCATATTCAATCGCTTATACGATCCTAAGTGAATTCTGATTGAAAAATGATATGAGAAACCTAAAATATTTTTTAAATACCGGTTCAACAATATCCCCACTCGTCGTTTTTTTCACAATATAGCGCTCAAAATGAGCCATTTTGTTTTTTGTAATGATTTCTTGTCAATTGCGTCTTTATGACAACGCAAAGTACTATTTTTTTTAAATCCTTGTTCTGTTCTAAAATAGTGCACAAACGCATAATCCACCTATGGAGTGCTCATATATTTATGTAATAGATTGCGATTAATCAGATTCAGCCTATGAATGATACTACAAAACGAATAAATAAGTACATCTAATAGGCTGTTCATATAATTATTATTGTAATTACTTTATGCAATATTTTACTGAATACGTTATTCATAGCCGTAGTTTTGCACCACATATTATTAGATATCGTTAGTTGATCCTTTTAATATGCACCGATATATAAATTATAATATGCATAATCGACATTAGATAACTGCGCATGAAAGAATAAGTCCCGGTATATTAAGTAATTAAAACTTGTCACACGTTGTTTTGCATAATTATATCTGATGATTATTAAAATATGCAGAAGAACGTCGAGATCCTTAATGAAAGTAATGCTATTAAGGTAATGCGTTTCACCGCGATATAAATTGCACCGTTTAATCAAGCTGAAATGTTTAGGTAGGTACATTTAAATAAATTGATAGAAAACAATACTTCAATATGTATGTTATTAGTTTAATGTAGGTATGTAGTTAATTAGTATGTTAACTTATTTAGTTTTTTGCAGATAACATTCTATATGAATTTCAATTCTAAGAATTTAATTTCCCTGAAATCCATAAAGCCACTTGTCATCGGGTTTACTTTGCGAGATAAATCGAAAAATCCTTTTACGACTTCCAATAACGAATGGAGAAATTCGGCGCTATAGGAAGCGCACGACATAAATCATGTCGGAGCTCGATATTTTTAGTTTTAATTTTGGCATTTTATGTTGTGATAACATCTGCGACGTAATGGGCGCGCCAGCCGCGGGCTCTTTACGAGGTCCCGCTTTATGACGCCGCGGCTCCTGATCCCCTCGTAACAACTAAACCGACTATATTTTTCAACTGATCGCGACCATTATTACTTACATAATTGAATGTTCGCCGTGCTGCTTTTAGACAATGATAACAAATATATTTGTAGGGTCATCTTGTTGCTTCACTTAGGTTTGTGCGTGGTTAATCAAAGTATAAATTTCGAGATGGTAGTAAAATCCTTTCTAGCGAACCTAATAAAATGAGACTGAACAATCTCTGTGGAAGGCAACATTATTTGCGGTTGCGACTGGACAAAATATTTCATCAAAATGCAAAACAGCACAATTTCCCTGCAGCGGGCCGCGCGCTGGAGAAAGAACAGAATTAACTGGACGTTGGAAAACTATAACTTAATTGCATAACTCGTTCACACGGGGCATCGCCAGATAACCTAATTTGAGCTGACGGTTAAAACGAGCGGAAAAAGTCTGGCAAAATTTGTCTTTTCACGTCAATTAGTAATGAAGTAAGCTATTGGACGCTATTAGGAGTTCTTTTTTCGGTTCCGTTAGTAAATTGGTTCTCCTTTCTCTGTTTTATCGGATACTGTTATTGTGTTATCGTTTAATTGCTGCTGGGAACTGCATACATTATGAGTTTGTTTTTTATTTTTATTTTACGAATTTCAATACTATGCTGGTTAATTCTAATAAAAGGAACGGTTGCATGAATTCACCAAATAGTGATACAAGCTGTTGATTGAATTCTGGTCAAATTCAAGGACGTAGTTATGCTAATGATTCTCGACCCTAATATAATAGAAACGTTTATATTTACACGGTAGTAACATTTAATAACAGTGTCGTAGTTTATTATTACATGCACACCGTTTTAATAGCAAGAGTTTGATATTCCATTTACGGAAATATGTTAAATGTAATGCAGTACAAATAAATTATTTGGTTAGGTAGGTACAATTTACTGCAGATTAAAGTATTACGCTAAGCAGAAAAACCACAAAAGCTCCAATAACATTATAATAATTAATTTTAATGACGTCTATAGAACATATGTCATTAAAAATAAGAGTAAAATTTTAAAAATTATCTTCATTTTAAAAAAGATAAAATAATTCAACGACAGAACCGGATCTATTGTTGCCTACTAACTGTTATATGTTTCTATTTTTCATTGAAACACGACGAGCGAGCAGTTACCATAAAAGGTCCGACGTTGCCCCCAGAGAGCTTCTTTCATCGCACCGTGTGTGTACCTGCAGCTACGAACCAACAAAATAAAACAACACGTAGCTTTTATTTCAGAAAAAATATTGGACTACGTTGAAGTTTCAGAAAAACAAGTAAATACCTACAGTAACGTTAAACTGTATTTATGTAATATTTTACCAACTATTACGTTTCACTGCTTTTAAAATCTTCAATATAATTCCAACGGTGTACAGTGTAACATACCACGTGACAGTGTAAACGAATTTTTACCTAATCCTTCAAAAGGTTTTTTTTAACTCACAAGTTTACCTGTTGATGCAAAATTATGTGCCTACACTGGAGTTATACTGGAGTTATTTTGTACTAGCTTCCGCCAGTGGTCTACCTGCTTCCCGAGGGCTACTTCCAGTACCCATATAAAAGTAGCCTATTTCTTATTCTGATATATAAGCTATATTACTGTCAAGTTTCATCAAAATCTATCCAGTAGTTTTTGCATGACAGAGTAACAAACATACATATACAGTTATTCATCCTCACAAACTTTCGCATTTACATTATTAGTAGGATTTCATTACTATCTCCTCTACCTTTCGTAACACCATAGCACATTGTAAACAAGTCCCGGTCTCTTGTGTGAGTGGCGCGACACTGAAGATATCCGGCTGACTTGTTTGTCGCTCATTCATTCACTACAGATGGCATACAGATAGGTGTCGTTGGCGGCTAGATTGAATCTAGACAGCGCGCAGCGTGTCAAGCCAAGTTCAAGCAGACTGGCTGGCAAGCGCCACGTGTATATTTACACGAACCATTGGTGGGCCACTTTTTTCCCCCATAACTAAAACTATTAACGTAAACACTTCAAACTACGCGTGTTTTCATTACGTCTATAAGGACACCTAGAAGCCCAAATTTCATGAAGCTAGCTCAAACGGTTATAAAGATAGTTGGTTTTATTTTTGAGTGTGTATAACTTTGATGGTTATGGGATTCTTGGTTATCTTGGTGATGAAATTGAAAGATTATTTTGATTTTGGGTTCTTGTTATGAAATGTGGTTATAAATGTGTTGATGATGAAATTTGATTTATGATGAGGTTTGTTTGATTTGTTAGATATTTAATGTTGAAATGAATATTTTTGAATAATTGAAATGTGTTGTTTTGAAGGTTGAATATTGAAAGATGAATATTTGTATATGTGTGGAGAATAACTGTTGTTTTATGATTGATGATTGTTTGAAAGGGGATAGAATGAAAGTGGTGAAGTTGTTTGGGAGTTCAGTGTTGGATGAAAGAAAGTGCTGGAAAGTATTGATGTTGAATGAATGGGGGTGTGAGGTTGCTGAAAAATTGACTTGATTGGTTTTGTGGCGGGGGGGTGTACGTGCGGTGGAGGGCTAGAGGCTATGAATGGTGTAGATGGAAGGATTGTTGATGGTCAGTGATGTGGTTGGTGACGTGAGAGTGGTGTTGTATGATTGGTGTTGTGGGTGAGAAGTATTTTGGTGTGGGCGTGGACTTGTGGCGTGAGAAGGTCGTTCAGTTGTGATAACACATGGTGTGTGCTGTGTACGCAGATGGTGGTCGGGTTGCTGAGGGTTGTGTGGAGATCTGAGGGCGATTGAGGTTTGGGGGGTGTGTCGTGGTGGTCGTCTTGTGTGCTCTTAGTGGGGTTCTGGATGAGAGGCGTGCGTGTGATTCGAGTTGGGGTCAGGTATGGGGTAAGGCTCATGAGAAGTGTGGATTGGTTATTGGTGATGGTTGTTGGTGAGAGAGGGTGGAGTTGAGATGGCGCCTGATGTCAATGCGATGAGCGGTGGCGGTTTTGGTCGCTGTGCGGGCGTTGATGGTGGAGAGGCAGTAGTAGTAACGTGCTGGTTGACGTCGCTGTGAGGTGTGGGATGGGGGGTGCTGTGAGAGAGTAGGTGGGCCGGATACGGCGTGTGGGTGTGAGCTTTGGGGTGAGGGGGGCGGGTGTCGGTGGGTGTGGCGAGGAGGGTGGGGGTTGAAGGTGTTGTGGTCGGTGCTTGGATTGTCGTGTGATGGATGCATGCGGTGGAGGAAAGGGATTCGGTAGCACTGGCGAATCAGCGCAATAGGGTGTGTTGTTCGCGCGCGTGAGAGGAGGTCGACGGAGGAGAGCGGGGGCCTGGACGATGCGGTGTGTACGGGGTATGCGTAAGGGTGGTGAGATGGCATGAAGAGACGTGTAGGGTCCGTGGGGTGGTAGGGCTGTGGAGTTGGTGCAATGGTTGCTGTGAATCGAGTATTGGTGGGGGATATGTGATGGATTTGGTGTGAGTAGTATATGTGGGTTCTTCCGTTGGGGGATGGCGTGGTGGGTGGTGGTGGAGTGTATGGGGATGTGATTGTGATGTTGCGTGAAATATGGAGATGGTGTTGCATCGTTATGTGCAGAATAAAACTGATAAGTCTGACTGTTGTAATTAAAAAATTTGATGGTTGATTGAAATGTGTTTGAGTGTTTCTGTTACATTGAAGAGAGGGTGTTGAAGTGATGGATTTTAATTGTGTGATGATTTGATTTGGTAGTGGTTGAGATATTGAAAAGTTTTGGTATTCTGAACTGAACATTAAAGTATGAGTGGATTGGATGTGATGATGGTCCCATAAGATCGTAAAAGTCTCGCACTGACTGCAAACTGACTTAAGTAGTGACCGTAAACACTAACCTTACTTCCATGATAACTTAAAATATGAAATTTGGAACCTAGCTCGGTAATTGTGTGTAAGCGTAGGGAAAAAATCTGAAAATAGATAAAAAGTTACAAAAATGGGGGGGTCCCCATATAACGTCACACGTTTATTGTATGGGGACCCCCCGTATTATTTTAATATGTGTAATTTTATAGTTATGTTCTTTGCTATAGCGGCAACGAAATAAATTCTATTTAGGTAGGAAAGAGTGTTCAGCCTTCTACTTCACGGTTTAGTGAGCCATAGGCTTAGTAATACGGTCCCATTTTACTCCTTATGGGTAGCGAATCCTACAAAGATGATTAACTATAGAGCATGCGGAAATCGGAAGAAGAAAAAAATAAAGTCTATTGTTGAGCGTGGCTGCTTTCGGTTTACCGAAAGTAATGTAAGTTGATAGTCCTCGACCTCAATAGAGGAACATAGCATCTGATTACAGATAGATAGAGGCTAAGCAAGTGTGCCAAGTAGCGAAACATCTGTCTGTTGCTGGGCGTCCTTCCGCAAAAAGAAGTGGGAGATGGTCTAAAGATAGGTACCAAGTTCTTAACCAAATCCAAGTATGTATGTTTATAGTGAACAAGATATTTGGACTTGGCCAGATTTTTTAGCCAGCATTTAAAAATTAAAGTTATTGGTTGTGGTGTATAATGGATAGTGTTG
>NWSH02000019.1:8968332-8985061 GCA_002382865.2 Heliothis virescens
CACAATTAATTACAGTCCCAATCCTTTTGGCATCCTTACAGACAAACGTACGTACACCCATGTTCACGCAGAATTAAGTCTCCACAACGGTAAGCAACCCAAACGTCACTTGAAACCGTAGCCCCGTGTGTAAGTTACCTTAAGGTTTCGCATAGTTACGTTAGGCGGCGGCGCGCCCACAACGCGACACCGTCATTGCTCTGCGGAGCGTGCGCCGCAGTGTGTGCGCGCCTTTACTAATAGCTCCCGCGAAAATTGTTATTGTTTGGTTGGTGCCTTATCACTTTGTATTGCTATCTAGAGTGTCTACTTTTTTTAGTGTAGCTTTGAAAAATGACATTGTTACTAATATTAGACATTTTGAATGTTAATAGTCAGGTTGGCTACATTTTCCTCCACAGGAACCAAAACATCAGGAAAATCTGTTTATAGCACTCGGAAAACCTAAGGATCATATAATGAGTGCACTTTTTTTCTAGTGATCAGCGAGAGACTTCCTAACTATAGAAAGCAAATAATCCATTGTTAAAATTCCATAACTCTATTACCACACCCTATCCCTAATTGGATCTCGAGCTCGGGAGATATCGTGATCTTAGAGCATGAGTCATCGATGTACTAACATCATAAATAAAGGCGGGGTAGTACCCAACAGAAATTGAAGAAATAGGCTATCTTGACCAGAGAGGTTTTCCCTTATATCTGTACCGATTAATATGCTCCCTCCCACATTCAGGTAGTCCCATACACGACAATGATCTGACAACTGAGCAGTTTCTGCCCTAAACCCTAGAGATACCATACTTCGCCATCCTAAGAATCACTCCGCTACCCTGTTCCAAAACAGAACCCTACATAGTATATGATATGATTCGAATACAACTGTAGTGAAAAGAAGGAGTATCTATCATTTTGGCGTCCAGCATGCCTGAGGCTTCGGAGTACAAAATCGCCGTGAACATACCTCCAGAAAATAAAAAAAAAGAGGGGATACGGCGTGGCGGAGGGGTTTCCTCCGTACACACACACAATTCAGCACACCTCACACATCATATTTCACGGGCTACAATAACCTCGAGAGAAGAATAAATAAAAAAGTCATTGTCGTGTAGAGCGAACAAAAGTATAAATATCGTGAGCACGACGTGAGTCCCTGCCACCGTATAGGACATGCACGGCCTGCGTTAAGTCGTGGAGACAGCTGATAGCATCCTAAGCGACTACAACATAGCTTCTACCATAAGACATCTGAACGAATCATTCGTAGATAGTCTGTATGTATGATATATGCGAAGACAATCAAATATTTCTATTGATTTCAGATTAATATATTAATATATAAATAAAATATTTCTATATGTAACCTTACACATTCCCATCAAATACAGAGTCCTATTAACTATATGTTGGAGTGTCCACAGATTCAATAAAACAGAACATTATTAAAAGGTTTCACCTTGCAGATGAAGAGATAATTGTCAATTAATTAGTTTCAATAATTACGACGGACTCAACAACATGTTAGCCAAGACAAACGCCTAAACCAAACTAATGGTTACCGACTTCAAGACCATGGTGAAAACCAGCTCGAACCCCGCAGATCGCATCCACTCTAGTCAGAAACAACCGCCTCTTGCACATCTTACTCCATACCCCTCAGTTCGTCCTCTTTGTATTAGACTACCGTGAAAGGAGAGCGTCCGTCGTATGCCCCCAGTGGACTTACCAGAACATGATAAAGATAATTCTCATCAGAAGTATGCTCACCCTGGGATTGCGTGATACCTGTGTCATATACCGTATAGACAAAACATGTTTGAGCCCGTTGGGGGGTCCGAAACATTTGGAGCGCATGGGCCCAAGTGCATGGTCGAGTTTTTATAGCGGAGATAAAAAGCTGAGGACGGCCTTAACGGTTGAGTCCACTCCCGTTGACCACACAAGTGAGAGCCCGGGTCTACCTCTGGTACCAATTGCGGGCGTGTGCCATGCAGATCCGGCGAGCACCACGCTGACTGCCGCTTATATCGCCCATGGCTCACTTGCGAAATTTCTTGGTTGACACGCGGTAGACTTATAGGCCAGCCGCCTTTATTCCCGCTTGACAGCGGTCACATGCCTGGGACTCCGAGTAAGCGTCTGGACTGGGTGATTTTTCGTCTATATAGATGATACAAAGAATCATACATAGAATGAAAAGATTGATTAGAGGCACTGGGACCCCATTGGGGGGTGCCCAATGTTTCGATCCCACGCCAGAACGGGGGCGTTTGCCCGTCAAACATGTGTGGGGTGATATATGTTGAAATTACCAGATGATAAAGAGCACTGGGTAAGTTTAATCTTTTGAGCGATGGCCGTCGAATAGTCCACGGGACTGCGTGAGGAACTGACGAGTAGAGGAGTTCAAGGAATATAAAGACCGTGAGTATTTTGTATTTCTTGAAGTACGGTTTGAGCTGTGTGCGTGTTTGATTCGATATGGACTATTATTCGAATTAATGCTTCTTTGCAAGGTTTTTTGGGGTAATGATAGGTTGTTGTTGAATCGTGATTGCACCTTTATAAGTGGGTATGACTCTGTTTAGATGGATTGTAGGTACTTTAATCCTTTATTTAAAATAATTATAAGTTATAATTATATTATACTTATTGTCTGCATAGTAACACAGGTTCACAGTAGATGATTTATATGGAGTTGTGGTCACAGTTCGGTGAGAATGTGTGCGCTTAGAGGATGCTATGCGACTGTCTCCCAAACCCTAATAGCGAGAGCTGTTTGTATCTGTTGGGTCGGGTGGCAGTGTTTAGTCGGTGCACTTTTATGACCTTTGTACAATACATAACTTAAGGCCTGATTCTCCAAAAAGGAGGGAGGGGGTCGGTACTCAATTCGACGGATTCTTTTTGTTTTGTGATTAGGGATGTTTCACCGGAGTACTCGAAGATGGCTGGGAGCCGATATTCTAAATTGTTTTTTTGTTTTGAAAGGGTGTTTTCACAGTGGGGTCCCATTAGGTAAGGGAGACCAAGATCTGATGATGGGGGATCTGCGAGAAATTGATGAAGAACTCTTCAAATTTTTCGCTCGGGCTTTAATGTCGATGGTTATCTTATTACAGTACCGACTGTCACTGTGGATGGGGGGCGTGGGCTATAGGTATTGTAAAAGATTAATATTTTTGAGTTTTTAGAACCGCGAACACTGAGAAAAGCATGCATCCGAGGTAAGCACAAATGTGTCACACTGCACACTTCATTAGGCAACGTGCTACTAAAAACAAATTATGACAATACAACGCTTAAGTAAAACCCATTCTTACACATACTCACCCATAACATATGGGCACATCAGACACAACACAAACGAACCACGACAAAACACGATATGATGGTTACACAACAACATGTCCTTATTAGCAAAATAAGTTCTTACATACCTGGATATAAATACGTTTGTTACCGACTCCTGCAGCAAGAGTAGAGCCTTTCAAACAGTTAACTATAAACCAACTTAATTTAATATATGAATAATATCTATTCATAAATATTATAATAGACACTATCTTATCAAAACAACCAGCCAACTATATCCGCTTCAGCATTCTATAATTATTAAGAGTCTTTCATCTGCAAAGGGCATAAAATGAAAAACTTTTCACAGCTCCTAGAAGCGGGTCGTCTGCAGTCTGTGCTATTATAGATCTCCACATCTCTCCTGATTTTAATTTTGCTCGCACAGACCTTTATAGAGCCAGGTGTGAAAAATTTCCTGTATTCGTGTATGCCCTTTCAGTGATTCTTTATTTTTACTCGTGT
The DNA here is from genome assembly GCA_002382865.2 of Heliothis virescens. Classification (NCBI taxonomy): domain Eukaryota; kingdom Metazoa; phylum Arthropoda; class Insecta; order Lepidoptera; family Noctuidae; genus Heliothis; species Heliothis virescens. Next base: position 8,972,152 of record NWSH02000019.1, read on the forward strand.
GAAACGATTTCACGAGTTTTCGTTTTGTTCTAATATTGTTTTGTTGAATACCAGTTTTGTTATACAGTATATAACTTTGAAGTAGTAGAATAGCTTGTTGTAATCTAATTTATCATCATGTCACTCTATCTGACAGAGGTTAAACAGACATAAAAAACGTCAGCAATATTTTGTATTTGTATTGAGTTTATTTTGTAATAAGCGTGACCATGTGATTAACAAAGGATAATATTATTATATTTTATTGTGGTACGACGCTAACATAGTTTGTCAAGCAAAATTTAATAATCTGATACAATTAAATGAATTTTTTGATGATTACAATTTCCAACTCAAAACAGTCATGGTTATTTAATAAATTGCGAAGACTGTACAGTAATCTAATTTAATTATTAGTATTTTACTTTTAGTGTGATCTAGTTTGCGATTTAAATGTCCCTATACAGCTTTGTAACAAGGTGTTTAGTTTAATGCACCTTCCTCTTATGTAGTTTACATAGTTGCTGTTGAACCCACACTAAATATTAAATGATAAAGTAAAGTATTTATATAAAGCTAAAATGATGTTGCCGAACGGCGCGAGTCGTGGCGACCGCGGCGTCAGCAGAAAATGTGCAGTTGAAGACTGTACACATTTAATTACAGTCCAATCCTTTTTTGGCATCCTTACAGACAAAACGTACGTACACCCATGTCACGCAGAATTAAGTCTCCACAACGGTAGCTAACCCCAAACGTCACTTGAAACCGTAGCCCCGTGTGTAAGTACCTTAAGGTCGCATTAGTTACGTGCGGCGGCGGCGCGCCACAACGCGACACCGTCATGCTCTGCGGAGCGTGCCGCAGTGTGTGCGCGCCTTTACTAATAGCTCCGCGAAAATTGTTATTGTTGTTGGTGCCTTATCACGTTGTATTGTCTAGAGTGTCTACTTTTTTTAAGTGTAGCTTGAAAATGACATGTTACTAATATTAGACATTTTGAATGTTAATAGTCAGTTGGCTAACATTTTCCTCCACAGGAACAAAACATCAGGAAATCTGTTTATAGCACTCGGAAAACAATAATTACATACTAATTTTAGATACAAACTTAGAGCAAAATCATGAGAAGTCATAACCTTTACTTCCTTTATTTGAGGTCGAAATGCTTAGCAGTGTACTACATAATAGTACCAAATAGCATTGACCCCTGGAGCCTATCTGTAGTTAATTGTCTCCCCATGGTACCTAACGACAGATGGCGACAACTTGAGCAGTGCGGAACCAAATTATCCCATCTATATGCTACCGACGACCCTCATGTTATGGTTGTTCATACAACGGTAGAAAAAGGGAAACTATTTCCCCATACATTTTGCATGGCCTGGCGTAGCGTCACTGCTACGAAGCGTAGCAAATTCGTAGCGCGATATGACTGCGTATTGAAAGTTATGTAGAATATTTTATGTTTTCATTTAAAATTATTTCCCATCAGTAAAGTTGTTAAACGATAAAGGGTGAATGACGCTCACGATTTGGCAATAAACCTTAACATAATGTAGGTAACGACCCGCGAGATGCCAAGTTACCTGACTGCTGAGAAAAGTTGAGGGTTAACTGTAAAAGTTACACAAGCTTTAAAAACCATTAATATTTAACATTTTCATATTTGACTAGCTCGCTCACCACTTTGATTCATTTGTTTTCGGGGCTATTAATTTCCAATCCGTTTTAATTTGCGGCGTCGGACTATTTACTCGTACATTAACGAGTTCGTTCAAAAGTTGCTTTTATATAATGAAAGTAGTGATAGCTTTTGTAATCTAATTTAATTACTTATCTGAGATAAAAATAATCACATTTGTTCTGAACTAACAAAGGATTAAATTGAGGTTATAGTTTAAGCAAATTAATTGTATGATTGATGTATTATTCCAACTCAAAACAGCTTATTTTGCGACTGTCAATGTTATTAGTTTATTATTGATCGTTCATAATCTAGCTTGAAATGTAAAGTGATTAAACAATAACTTTTTCATAAGTTGCTTAAAACGTCAATAAATATAGCTAAAAGCAAAGCAAAAGCTCATCAATATTACCTTGTGATAACTATTATTATATTATTATATTAAAAAAATAAAATACATTTCCGCACTGAACAGTAATTTGATTTTTTACACGGCTGAAAAAATATGGAAAATGGTTTTAGAGTTGTCACTGTAACGTAAAACCTAATGTTTCCTATACCTGCGATATACGAATATTACTCGCTTGTATTTGTAAGCCTGGTTTTAACGAAAGGTTGTGTACCTAATACAGTGGTTCCCAAAGATAATCTGTGCGTGTAACACGCGGTGTATACATTAGTACAATATTGACAGAGGCAATCGGTCCCGCGCCCAGCCGTGACTGGGACAAAGTGCGGTCCGAAGTGGTCGGCCGCGTGCGTCCCACCGCCCCACTAATGGAGGGCAAACGGCCGATTACAATTACGACCCACCGAGTGGAAAGTTGAGCTTTCATGATATTAACCCAGAGGTCGAAACGTGTTAAAACCCACGTTTTAATACCCGTTTCTTAAACTTTTGCATACAACTTCTAATGGAGGATTTACGAGTTCTCACGTTAAAATAAGTTACAATGTCCCCTTTATTCCCGGAGTGGCGAGCGTACTTTTAATATATCTTAGTTGGAGCGAAATTTATTTTTGTGTTCTTGTGTTAGAATATTATATTTTGCGTTCTTTGTGACTTTTATGAGCTTGTTTAACAATGAAATGTATGTCCAGTATATGCATAAATAACAATTACGTTTTGTAAAACAATGTAGCTTATTAAAGTTATGAATGTCTTCAACAACTCTAACGTAATTTTACTGGGGTTTATTTTTATCAGTAGTAGTATATGCATATTAATATTCTGTGAAACTGTTGAGCTTAAAGTTATTTTTATTTTTCATATGAAACAAAAAGCACTCATACTTTATAAACTTTTCAATTATCCGTTTTGCTGAATCAGTTTCTGGATAGTGAAACTTTTTTGCGCGATTACTACACGCTCTTCATAAGCCATTGGTTGCAATGACTACCGGCACAATGACTCAATGACGATTATTCTTTTATTTTGTACACGTGCGTTTAACCACGCATGGCAACACTGGGACCTTTTACCAGATTACTCCCTGGCCCAAAGGTAAAGCTGCTTTGATTTTATGGAGTGCTGACATCATGACACAAAGAGACAGTCATTTCACAAGTGAACAACTTTCAAATGACTATCTTCCGTCAATGTCGATTTGCTCCAGTGGCCTTTATCTACAGCGTAAAATTTATATTTGTCTTGGATTATATCACATATGTTTTTTATTAGATTGATAAAAAATTCGAATATTTTGTTGATGATTATCCCCTGTCAATAAACTCGGCATGCATATCTGTGCTGTGTGATGGTCAATTGTAGACTAACTGCATTTTTATCTAAGTATATATTCTTAAAATAAGAATAGCTATCCAACTTGGACTATAAGATAAAACTTAGTCGTGACCAATAAAGACAAAGTCTCAGATGAAGTCGGGTGCTGCGCTAGTAGCGTTATGAGAATAAGAGTTTTCAACATCTTTTACCGAATCGTTGAAATGGAAAATCGCTAATGAGGCTGAACGCAACTCAAAGAGGACATACTCGCCGAACAAATTTGCCTATTCCGACTCGATTCGAATATTTCTTTAATTATAAATGCTGTTATTACGCGATACGAGCATGGGTAATTTATTTTTTATGAGTTCCGCTTGGAAGTAGATTTCGCTGAAAAAAATAATTTGTTTGGCGCTGAGTGAATTTTTTATCCGCAGTTATAGCTTAATGGCGTTCAACTACATACCGATATCCATGTTTATGTTGGCATTTTTATTTTTATACTAAATTTTCACAGACAAAATACAGTAGAGACTTTTGATTTATAGGGGCTTTTTACATATAATAATGTATTGGTTGACGGAATTTTCCATGAATTAAACAAAACGACAGAGTCAACATGTTTTAGCTTTAATAAATGAATTCATCTGTGATAATAAATATACTCAAGGGTCGAATGTGATCTTTGATCTCTATGATTACAAATTGTAATTCTTAGAAAGACCTTCAACAACATTTCGCTAGCCAATCGTCTGCTAATAATTTCTTTTCTTCTGTCTGCTTTACTTAAACCAACACAGAGTTACGAAGACAATTAAGATATTAAACTGAAGATTAATAACGAATAATGTAAAAAGGTAGACAATGAATAAATGTTCCCTTTTTCTTGATAATTCCTCCGTGCGGAAAATCGCAAAAGGGTTTTAAAGTGCTACGGATAAAGGGGGGGTGGTGCGGATTAAAAGTAGAGGGGGAAGCGCGGGGTCGGTGCTCGCGGGGGGAGGGGTGCGAGCTCGTTAGCGACAATTTTTCTCAAAGCTCTCGCCAGGGAATTGTCACAATTCCGATTGTGACGAATTACGCCGGGAACAATATGGCGCACTCTTTTTTATTTAATAAAATAGAACTTAACGACTATTTCAGGAGGGACGTAATCAATTGAACATCTTAGCCATGTCTACTTCATTATAACCTACCGAAAATGTTTTCGAGAGCGGGTTTATCTCGAGGTAAAATACTCGCGACAAGAAAGCTAAATACATTTACAAAATGATACTTAACAATTTTATTATAAGGAGATTTAATGATACCTCAAAATCAGATGATTAACCATTCCCATACAGGCCCCAAACCTCTTTATCTGGGAAGATTCCATTTCTAATTCAATAAATTGGTTCCCCGAATCCATTAAATTAATACGATCATATCGGCCGGGAAGCATACACCTACGTACAGGATAGTATATCATCCAATGGAGCAAGGTACAACGTACATAAATTTAAAGCGAGTACTTTTTTAAATTATTTTCAGCAGCTCGTGACGTCATTGACGATGCAATCCGGCGTAGTGATTGTATTAAATGGTAATTTATTTTAGTTTGCCTCGAAGGCGTGCCATGCCGCTGTTAATTACAAAACTAATTAAAACTGCCGATTCTGTAATTAATCTCCTCCGCCGCCAGAGAAGGGGACGTCTGGCAAAAATATCTAGCTATACACAAGTTGTGGTACATTATCGATGTCCCATTAAACAAGTTTTCTTATTAGAATCGGTAAGATTCTTGTTACTAGAAGTGCCATGGACTGCGTTATTATATAACCGCGAAATACAAATATAACAGATTTTCAACCCACTGATCAATATATTAAAGTATAGGCAATAAGCATGTCGATGTTTCATAGATATTGATAGAGAGGATAGAATGCAAAGGTTACATACTGTCAGTCAGTCAAACCGAAGGGCAAACGTGACTATCCTCATACAAGACTGGTAGTAACATAAGACAAATAACTACCACTTTAATTTCAAAAGCAAACCCTACCTACCTAAGTTCTGAAAGCTACACCTATCTCTGTAAAAGCCTTCAACTAATGTAACACAATAGGGTTTTAATATAATAAAATACGGAGTGGCGGATAAAAGGTATAAAAGACGACAAATTGATTGAGAGTCGCTAGTACGGACGACACCGCACTGGAACAGGGCTGTAGACAGATTGGCTGTCATGCAAAATGGAAAATAACTATTGAAGTATTGGAAAGTAGTTAGGAGAATGTACTCTGTATCTTTCTGTCTTTTATAGATGAATAACAAAGAATGTCCATCATTCATCGTTCTTCTAAGTACACTTTTGTGTTTTGATATTTTTGTATGTTATTTTTGCCGAGAGAAAATTCCTTTAGGAACTTATATGATACTATAATTCATATTATTCAGATGCAACAATTATGGTAGAAGCAGCTAGTCGTTATGTGTCACAAGTAGAATCTATACAGGTGCAACCAATACCTACCAACTAGCCAGGTCAAAGGGATAAGTTAGCCTCCTGACGATTTATTTAGAAATCTATTCAACAATAAGAACCACTTCCAGAATTTCTTGGAGACACACATTTCCTAACTATGTACTGTCTCTTTCTTAGAAAACAAAACACATTGTTTTTTAGTCTGTTATAGTTGACAACCCTACCAGTCTGTGAGCGGTGGTTGCGGATCTAATTCCAGCATCATATCGACGCTCTGACTATCAATATTAGTAACAAGAACAGAAGCGACGGCACCTCCCTGAAATATCTAAATAATAATCAGAAATCGAAGCTTCATGTCATGCGGACGTTGCAATTTACTTAATTTATTTCAAAAGTGTCCGACCATGAATTTTGCTGCCTGTTCTTGTTAATAGAACAAAGTTAGGTAGTTCTATATAAATAAACATAGGTAAAAAGAAGCGAGCTTATAAACTGAATTAACTCAAATAAACTTTTGAAGAAATACAATCTTGTGATGTATCACAAAAATAAAAAGTCTTTCATTTACTTAATAAACGCAACCAAAAGTGTAACAAAACAAAAGCCGAACTCAATAAAGTTACAAGTTTTCACGCGTGGGGAGTAACCCACGTGAGTGAGCGTTAAACAAATCTCTTAACTATTGGGAACGTGTCAAGGTGATTTCACAGCTACACGATAAAGGTATAAGGAAAACCGAATTTTGTAAACCGTGAATAGAGCTTTTCACCGCAACGCGAGTATTAAATATGAAAAGCAGCGCCGACGGCCCCTACACACCAGGATTTCATGAAAGTAGTTTAAAGAAATATAATTTTAATAAAATTTCACATTTCTCTGCACTAATAAAATATGTTCGAATCGCATGGACTTGGAAACTGTTCAAACTTTATAAAAATATGTTTTTCTATGAATAGGAAATGAACGTAATCCTAATAATATGGAAAGGTGGAGTTAGTTCTTAGTGCAACAAAAAGACATGAATACGGTATACCGTCCCAAAAACGAAAAGAACATTTTTCGCAATAGAATAGAAATATGAAATTCTTTTCTACTTCTCGAAGTAAAATCATTGTACCTAAATTTTTACATAAGTATCGAAAATTTTGCTGAATGTTCTTATAATATAGTCGAGATTCAATAAACAGACAGTTGACACTTGTCTACCTACTGCCATCACTTGAACGAATGTGACATCGTGAACTCGGCGCATTTTGCTCTAGATCAGCTTCAAAGACATGCTGTGTGGTGTACCTTCAGCAATCAATGTAATTTTTATTATTGACGTTAAATGTATTCGAAATTCTGTATCTTCGAGAATGCTTGCTTTTCTACGAAAACACCAAAATTCGTTGAAAAAGTTAAACTAATTAATAATTAATGGTTATAACAACGTCTCGTACAATTTCGAACTAGTTTAATTACTCACAAAGTCTATATCACAGACTTCTATTAATTTAGTTACAAGACAGAGATTGATTGCGCAGGATGTCGTCATTATTTCAGACTTGTTATAATCCCGACCTAAATTCTAATTGTATCTCAGACTTTAGTTATATTGTAAGATATTAATTCGTATTAAAGTAATCGTAATAAGGTACAACTATGAATTTAATTAATGTTTATGTTTAACTGATTGAGCAACTCATTGATATTGAATGTTAATTTAATCATGTACCCGCCCAAGCGAGTACCACAACGTGTTCGATTCTGATAATTATTTTATCATTTCAAGAATCGTTTGTTACAGATTGCTTACCTTCACCAATTTACTCATAAAATAAGCCGATTAGGAGTTATACCATTACATAATAACTACTTCTTTTTTTCAGTTCTTTTTACTGAATAAAACTAGATACAAAAATTTGTTATTAATTCGGTGTAATCACTCCTTCATAAGGCATACGCATAAGGATAAAGTTAACCGCTGTTCTCACCATTATATCCATAACTCATGAGTGTAAGCCCTCGAGATCGGTGTAAGTTTCCAAACCTGTGATTAATAACGCTCAAGACGGGATAATCTGCTATTAAATACCGGTGTAAAGCCAACCGTATCGCTTTACAAACTACAAACCTGCCGCAAAATATGCGATGAATTTGTAACAATTTCTTTACATATTATGTTCGCGTATTTAGATAATTAAAATAGGATCCTGGAAACGGCAATTTGATGGAAAGGTTTGAATTGCGAATGGGTATATAATCCAGCTTTGTGTCCGAACATTTGTACAAACGACCTCAATTACTCATCTTTTATTCTCCACTCAGTTTGATGACTTTCCATTACCAAAATCATAATCCTTCATGAAATCCTCATGCGCATTCGAGTCCCCCAGATTTAACGGAATAGAAATTTGACATTATGTAAACACTAAATTCGTATAATTCCGTTTGTATGATAAGGTAATGGAGTCGGTGGGTGCCGTATTTGGGATGTGTTATCAAATGGACCCAAAAGTTCGGCCGGGCCTGCCCCGTCTGATAATACCTACTTGGAAGGACCGTTTTCCATCAGACCGGATTTTGGGAATAAAATTACCATACAAACGTGTTATATACGGTAATATACTGAAACGTTTTAGAACTTTATCAAACTTGGTAGATTTTATTCTATAGTGTTTTGTTTTATTTACTCTCCAACTCTATGTTATCTAAGCCAAACAGAACATCAGCTAAAAAGTATTATTCCTAACATAGTCTATTATCTCACATAAAATCTCTCTAGCCTACAAATAACGCAGCATACTTACTACATCGAATAGGATAAAGCTGAGTCAGCCATTTCCCGGGCAAATATTCTGTAGTGCGTGCGGGCATTGCGGGCAAGTGTGGGCAATTTAGTAACATTTTTGTGTGGCCGCCATATGTTGCGAGTGGCCGCTCTTAATTGCCTCTGTTGGAACCCTTCTGCGGATTGTAGATTGCGCTGCGGTGAAATAATTCACAGAGGAACTTCTGTGTCAATTACTTCTGCCTATGTGCTGTGGTATTGACTTAGTGCGGGTGAGTTTCAGGGGCGGAGTAGGTGGTAGTTTTGTACGCTGTATAACTTTAACATTATGGAATTAGTTATCGTTTTGTTACGTAAATTGTTCTGTGGAATTTATTTTTATTTTCAATCGATGTCAAATGTTATATTTCACTCTAAATCCGTATCAATTATTTTTTTGAATTGTCCTTAGTTACCCTGTATTTAGTGAACGTATGTGAATGAAGTATCCTAAGTTACGATTCCGTAAGAGTTTATCAAAAGTTAACTTTAGAACTTAACATCGAAGTAACGTGAGCAATATATCTCAAGTCTGCTAACTGATCGCACGGGAATTATGATAGTTTAATAATATCAGTTTAATTATGACTTCACCTACCGGGATAGTAACAGGATCGCTGTGAATAACCCTGTATGGATCAACCTTACATTAATGCTTTTAAGAGGATTACTGACTAATTGATCCCCGTCGGCCGAGACGAACTGACTGCCTTGATCCCAGATTAATTGTTATTATCTATAGCCTATATATTGGAAGTACTCGATTTTCCCTTTGACGTTAGATGAAGTAGCAATACAGGATTATTGTTTGGCAATTTGTAGCTTTATTTCGATTATTTTATTATGCTGTCTGTGTTTATATATAAAAAAATCTACTGCGGTCTATATTCTACTCTGTCTTTCTCTACTTTTGGATGAGAGAGTGTTATAAGTATAGTTGCATTACGCAAATATTTAGGTCTGAGACATTAATGTAGCAGAATTAAAATAACCATCTCTATATGCTGGCTGAAGTGGAACTGGACTGGTCCTATCTACAGACGGACAGACGGTCGTTGAATAGACGTCTTGCCGGATAATGGAGCGACAATTTGAAGAAGGTGAAGCGCGGTGGATAGATGTGGGCTGCCGAAGACCGAGACCAAGACAGGAGTGGTTGGTGCTATTTGGGGGAGGCCTACGTTCTGCAGTGGACGGCAATAGACTGATATGATGATGTGCAGGAAAATTTTGTATGTACTTCTGTGATTGCCATAATTATGATACACATGTCACAATTCCCTTTGGTCTCCCTTTCTAGTCAGCTTCGTTAGCTTATATTTTTGTAAGATATAATGATGCCTTACAAAATATAAAAATACTGTGTAACGTCCTATCAGAGCCTTTTCGTAGCCTTTTCATCCAATTTGTTGTAAATAGCGTAGTTTGTTTCCCTTTTTACAGGGGATGCTCAGAAGGGCACAGCAGTAACCTATGCTACTTTAGGATGGCAACCTTTTGTTAAAAGGACAGTTGCGGTCTTTCCTTCGTAAAAGATACTTACCAAATATTGTTAACTAACCTGAGTCAAATAACTAGTTTTGTTTTAAGTTAGCTAAAGATTTATTCATGGATATGAAAGCTGCGATAGCATTTATACTAATGTGGTTTAATATGTCAAAATTTCTAGATTTGTTTGTACGTACAAACAAATCTAGAAATTTTGTCAACAGAGTTGTTTGAGTTTTTCTATTATAATTTCTATAATAGAATTCGAAGTAGATATTCGAGAATCAAAGGATTTCCACGAAATTGGTTTTCGTATGAAAAAGCACAATGTTTGTGAAGGAAAATAAATACAGACGTTATAATGTGAGACATTATCATTTTATTGAAAATATCGGGAAAATAGGTAGAATAAAAAAAAAACATCGTAATATAAATAGACAATATTATTGTATAAATTTTTGTATACATATTAATATGTATTTATAACCGAATTAACTATATTATTACACTGACTAGATATTTTTCACTAAACAATTTGGCAGTTTCGTTTCTCAACTTCCTGAATCTTGTGAGCAACCTGAGGACAAAGAAAAACAGTTTTAATTAAATCGGAATGAAAAAATAACGAAGATATATTTAAAAGAGAAAATACATCTGGTAAATTGAAAAGAAGAGGGCAACAAAAAATCTTTAAACGTTATCTCATATTTATTGAGGTGTCCAATTCAGTTGTGTAACAACTTTTTTATTCTTTCCTTACCATGGTCCGGGCAGTAATGACGTCGGCGTCTCCGTCGCCGCTGAGCGTCGCATGCGTCTACGCAGGTCTCTTCTGTACAAAAAATAAATTACATTATTTATTTATTTTATTTATTAAAAGTATAAAACATTTTTAACCACAAAATATTATAAGTTCGTCGTCGTCGTACCCTAGAAAGCCCCACTGCTGGCCTCCCCAAGTTGGGGGGATTAGCCCATACTCACTACGTTGGGCATCCGTGTTGTTGAGCTATTATAAGTGCAGTTTAAACAATGGCATCGTTCTTGTTGTATTTCTTTACAAAATCAAACTGAACTTATATTTCATTATATGTAATGAATATAAAATAAACACAAATGACTTAAAAGTAAACCTTAAATTATAGCACTTATAATAAGGTATATTACCGTCACAGCAGGCGGGATGGTGCGGCGGCGCGGCGTCGTCCTCGTGTCGGGCGAGCGCGCGCAGCTGCAGCGTGTAGGCGCGCGCGCCGCCGCCCGACGTAGCGTTCGCGCCGCCCGCGAATGTCGCGTATGGACTTATTTCGTACACATCTGACGACAATATCGACAAGTTAAACTATTGAATATACCTAATAGAGCTGCTAATTCGCAACTGCGGCGCGTAAAGCGGGGCGTTGTTTCTCTCTAGACGTGTTCTAGCAGCGTTTAGAGCGTGATCAGTGCTTTGACGGGTGTTTGCAGTCAAGAAGAATGAATTCAGACTGGAGTAAGTAGTCAAGTACATTTTTCAAAAAAATAAAAATCAATTCAAATCAATCGACCTCCGATTGGTCAATGTACTTTGACACACCACCCGCTTGTACGCACATTCTAGTGAAAATTAGTAGCGCACACGCTGGACGCTACAATCCACGCTGAAACGCTCCGCTGCACGCTCAGCCGTTCCGAAAGTGCGGCCTTATCCAGAAATCTTGACAGTACACACAATTTTTTTTTGGTGCAGGACCTAAAAAATATACTCAGTAGACAACATAAATACACTCGTATATTCTCGTATCTACCTATAGAATAAGGCTTTAGTGAACAACGAATTTCATAATCTACATGTAATATAATATTTATACCGAACAATTTTTACGAAAGTTAATTATTGTATCTGCAGGCTTTTGTACTTCATAGAGTTGAACAATGTGATATTAGAGGCCCGGGCTAAGCTTAAAGGGATATTTGATGAAATTGGAACCAGAGTATTAAATATTAAATTCCCCGGAGTGTCTTGAAAGCCTGTAAAAGGTTTTCGACGCATAAAAATTCTTAGTAGCCGTATTCCCAAGGTTTTTAAGGAAATTGATGATGAAGTATATTGAATAAAGATGTCGAAATATTTGAGAAGTGTAGAATATTTTAAGTTTCCGTTAAACGTATGAATCTATACTAATATTATAAAACTGAAGAGTTTGTTCGTTTGAACGCGCTAATCTCAGGATCTACTGGTCCGATTTGAAAAGTAGTTATTTTTATACTAGCTTCTGCCAGCGGTTTCACCCGCGTCCCGTGGGAACTATTCGGCGTTCCCGGATAAAAAGTGGCCTATAGCTTTCCTCGATAAATGGGCTATCTAACACTGAAAGAATTTTTCAAATCGAACCAGTACTTCCTGAGATTAGCGCGTTCAAACAAACTCTTCAGCTTTATAATATTAGTATAGATATGTTAAAAGAAGATAGAAAATAAAAAGGATCATAAAACAAAACGTGCGCGAACTATCTCCGGGCAAAGATTTTATTTTCATTCGATTTTCTATGAGATTGTGACGCTCCGGAAATTCGTCACATCAGGATACCGTTGGGCACGTGTAACGTACAATATAACACACAACATAAAACTACTTACTACTTCCCAAACTAATTTGTAGATAGAAAATTAAAATAAAAAAAAACTTTTAAAGAAAAAGCTTTTATTTCAAACCTCTAAAAAGAAGAAAATAAAATTTTGTCAGTAATAAAAGCTTGTCGCGAGTTTTAC
>NWSH02000019.1:8988257-9012166 GCA_002382865.2 Heliothis virescens
TTATTTTTTACTTTTTAGTTATCGCCATTATTTCTAGTTACTATTAACGAGCTCTTTCATTTAATACCCATACTGTAAAAGTGGACTAAAGGTAACTATTCCGCCATCCTGCATGGTCCGCCATATTGGATTCAGAATGACGTCATATACTTTTTCAAATTACTCTCAACGAGCCCTTTCATTTGATACCCATATTGTATAAGTGGATCAAATATAACTGTTCTGACATTTTGTATGATCCGCCATATTGGATTTAGAATGACGTCACATATCTTATCATTTATTGTCATCCAAACTGAACGCGTCCACGAAATTTCAGCACAAACGGTTGAATATATCTACTTCAAAATTGAGTTCAAAGATTTCACCCGAACATACAAATATATTTACATACATTGCAAGTTAAATAAAAGCTTTTAAAAATAGATTAGTTTTATAGTATTGAAGCAAATATGCGTTAATGACTATTTTTGGATTTGTATGATGTTTATGCTCTATAATACGCTTACAAAATGATCCCTCCCGTCCCATCGCTTACTTAACTCCCATAGCTTTATTATTCTCGCACTTACTATCCTACAGATAGAAATTTATAGGTATGTCCTACCTGGCGGGTCCGGTGGCAGTTTAGTGGCTTGATGTTGCGGCGCCCTGTAAGTCCCACAAGTGGGCTTCTCAGCGCTCGTCGACACGCGAGCAACGGCCCCGTCGGTCCTGGTAGAAAATCATATAATGCAAAATAAATATACCTAGTACCTAGCGATAAAACGGTAAAATACTATAAAGAGAAAATAATGACACGCTAATAGTTTGAATCAAATTAATTTATAACATACTCACTTTGTGACTATGTTTTTTGTATTCCATAACATATTTAATTAATAAAATTAATTAATTTCTATACGATTCGTAATTTCAAAGTGACCCAGATTTATTGGTCCCAAGTGTACTGCGTAGGTAAAATGGGCTTACATATTCAAAACGATACAGCATTAGCATTTTAAATTAAAAATTGTACGGACAAATCGCCTCCCTAGCGATTGAATAATTATGCGTCGCTGAATTAAATTGTAATTGTAAATTCATGATTCCAAAAGATGTAATTGGTTTTGCAGCGTTTGGTTTACGCAAAATTAAAATCCATAGAAAGGACTTCATAGTATTCAAAAACCGAATACCTATCGTCGATGTAAAGACAAAATATTCCGATTCATTGTGCCGACAACGCGTGCTTTACAGATTTCAGTTTTCATTATCGAAATGGATATTGATGGCGCATTTCCGAAGTATAAGCGACGTTAAACAAACTGTATCTAGGTCACGTTTAGTTCCAATCCAACCGTTTATGAATATAGCCAGTGAATATTCATACAATGTAGAGCCTGAATTTATTACAAGTCGATCGTAAAACACGTTTACAGCCGCGCCTGTTGACTTACTAACTACTGTGGATTATTTTATGGGTCGTATATTGCAGTGTTGCCATTGTTTTGTTAAGTTTTGATAATTACTGTGCAGTTTCTGTGCAACAAAGAGGACCATTAAGTCCTGCGTTGGTCTGGCAACCAGCTTTTATTCCTTTACATGTAAAATGTTTTGTGTTTCAGTTTTATTTTCCTACGTACTTATTTCCTTTATAGAAATGTGTTGTAAATAGAAATACGAATATTCTGGAACATTTTGCTTCCTTAAAGTTATTTAATTTTATACAGTTTTAATGGTTGAGTACTTTTTAAATAACGCGCACAGAGTAGGTTCACGAATCAATCATGATCAAAAGTCTATTGTTTAAGTTGAAACGTTACAGGCGACTGTTCAACAAACTTGGCAAAACATTAAAACAAAAAGTTTGCTTTTGAACAATTTTGAGTTTGCGAAATTGATGATGAGTTTTATAACACTACGAAGGTACTGATCGATTCATAAATTATAAAGGCCCATTTTAGAAAATCAGTCTTGTACGTAATTTTACTATTCAAACGTATTTTTGTAAGCAAAAATACAAAAGGTCAACAATATCACACGTTTGCCTACCACAACGTTCAATGGTTTTATATGACACATGTCTCATTTGTCAATCACATATAAAACGTACGTGAGCACACAAGCCGATGCCGCGTTAATAATTTCCGCGTAAAACCTGACGCAAAACGAATCACTTGCGTCAAAAGGAACGTTCAGCCGTCATGTCACACGTCGACTCTCCTCGACTGGGTGAAAAGGGTCGATGGAGCGACATCGCTTATGTCAGCACTTTGTCACGCACAGATCACAAAAGCTAACGATCCACCTTTATTTTTCCTAATAAATATTTTTTTCAAACTCAGCTTAATTATTTGTCTTTGATCAATTTTAGTCGCGTTTGATGTCTGCTAGCGCTGATTTTTATCTCATTTATTTGAAACTGTATTTAAGCATAATTTTTACTTATAAACTGAACTGACAGCAACTAATTTATCTTGGTTCTTGATGTTTATTAAGTTTTTTTATTGAAATAAATAGGCAGTATATGCCCAATTTTATTTTACCGAAAACTATAAATGGGAAAAGACTTTAGACTCAAATTAAGTATTAAAATGGGTAATTCGTTTACAGCATCTTCTAAGATTTACAAGGGATGAAAATACTTAGATAGATACATCATTGTAAAAATGAAACAAAAAAAAAACGATTCAAATAGTAAAAAGACCAGTCCCTACCCAACTCACCGTTTTCTCCTCAACAATATGGCGAGTATAGTGAGCGCGGCCAGCGACAGCGCGGCGCACAGCGCCAGCAGCAGCGCCAGCTCCCCCGCAGTGGCCGGGAAGGGCGCGTCCACCTCCTCCGCCAGGTGGCCGTCCGACGCCTGAGTCGCGAACTCGAACACCTCGCGCGTCCAGCCCGCCTCGTTGGACGCGCGCGCCGCCACGCGGTACCGAGACCCCGGCGACAGACCTACACGAGCGTACAATCCTTTTCATATTTGCTAAATACTTGGACCATATTTGATGAAGTTTGTGATCGCCATAAAGTTGACAATGTTAAACTTTCGCGCAGCTGTTACGTTCGATTTATAGGCGGGTCGTTAAAACTTGGGGACTTCCAACTACCTACTAAAATAAAGTGCACGTGTAGCAAACAGTAATTTTCATCACATTTTTTTAACGTACCTCCTAAAATAACTTCTCCTCCAACAGGTACGTCCCTTGCGCCGGCCACACCAGAGCCTGCCCACTCCAGTTTCAAGGCCACTGGGCCACATCCCCCGTCAGTCCATGCACTGGTATCAAACCTCGCATGCGTGGCATTCGCTCTGATCCACCTCGCATCTGGAGGAGCAGTAGGTGGACCTCCAGAGGTCCGCACGGCAAGTTCGGAACCCGGAGCACCTCCGGCCGAACCATACGCTCGGTATGCGGAACCACACCGGAGTCCAGATAACGTCACCGGACCAGGAGTGGCCAATTGTATTCGCCATTCACCCTAAAATGATCTTGAGATGTAAGCAACAGATAAGGCACGTTCAAAAGGCTACTTAATGAAAAAAAGGCAATGAAACATTGAGACCCAATAAGTAGGTATTGTTAATTTTCCAAGAAATATGAATACAAAAGCTAGGTACCTCCGGTGACGCCAATCTCCAGTGCAGGCTGTATGTCTTAGGTATGGCATGTCCAGGAGCCCTAGGTGCTGGCCTGAGTTCGAGCTCCAATTCCCTTGACCTTGCTTCAAGTAAGGCCAAGCCTGGTGGTGCCGGAGGTCGTAGAACTATGACGCGCCATGTCGCAGAGTCAGATCCGTGAGGGTTCTCCGCGACGCATGTGTAGTTATCAGCGTGGGATAACTCTAAACCTGTGTACAAATTCGGGTGATAAAACGTCCACTCTGAAAGTTATTTTTTGCAAAAGAACGTTGGTAAGAGACGCTGAAATATTTAAATTACCTCGTATAAGCAAAGCGTCCCCATCAAGATGGAACGGTGGTCGTGGATGAAGCGGAGTGCCAGCTCTCAGCCAGCGCTTAGCTGGGGGCGGAGCACCCCCGACGACACAACGCAGTGACAACGAGCCGCCTGCCGCGCCCAGCGCCACGCCACCAAACGATGAGATACGTCCAGGTGCTATACCATCGTTCAACTTAGATCAATACTTGAACAACGACCTGTTTCAAGTTTGTTAGAGAACTTATAAACTATTGTTGACCAGTTGCTTAGTATTCCCGTAATTCCTGTTCAGTTTAGTCAGACTATCACGTCCTTAACTTTTACGGATTTAGATTTGATTTAGCAAATTTTAGAACTCGTTGTACGAGTTTTGAATACAATTGAAAACTTTTGCTGTCGAAACTCAAACCAATCTGACAGATTCATTACCCAGTGGATTGCGCTAATTAATCAGTTTTAAATCCCACAAAATATCCTGGACTGAATATTTTTTTGAAAAGACCAGTAGTGGTGTAAGTACATATTATTATACATATTATTTCACATTAGCAGGATACTTACCCAATGAGCTGGTCTGGCAAGCCACAGCTGGAGAAGGTGGTCCTTCGCCAGCGGCGGTGGCGGCGCGGACCCAAGCTTCGTAAGTCCGGCCCGCGCGAAGACCACGCATGGTTCGCATACATTCTGAAGTAGTCCCCTCTACTTCGGCGCACGCATTCACGCGAGTCACGTTGGGCTCCTGTGACCTATGATATTAAGAGCTATGATGCAGTTTGCAGCAAGATTTAATTCTAGGAAATATTCTTCGATGCTGAATTAATTTATTCGGGAAAGCTGGTTTGTAAGTTCGCAGATTATGAAATGTTGAGATGGAAATGGGTTAAATGCATTTTTTTTTACTTAAATTACGTTATTTCAGAACTTGAATTTTAGTAGGTACTGAGATAATTTAGCTTCTCTACTTAGAAAAACATGTCTGCAATATAGCGCGGTTTCGTCGTGAATTATGTGAGCACACTATAAACGAGATAACCAGCAGCGCCATATAATGTAAATTGAAAATTCATACTTTGATGTTTCGATTAAGCTGAAAACCGTCGGTTTTGTACGTAGAACAGTTTCTACACACACAAGTTTATGATCTAATTTATTTTGTGAACATCTATGCATATATTCAATACTACAAGAGGAAATTCCTTATTCGCAATTGAAACGTTGTTGCTTTGAAGGCAACGTTCGCTAGCAGGTATCGTCCGGTACGACGGGAACGTTAGCACAACAAACTAGCCGAAGTAACGCGGTTAGACGTAGCTCAATTGGAGCGGTATTTAACTTTGATTGCTGAACAACTTTGCTTATTCCCAGGCAGGGTACTGTTTCAATTATTTATTAACCAACTTACGGCGGTTAAACTATGTAATTGCTTTTGTAATTGCTAGAGGATAGATTTTGGGAATGGAGAATTTTGCATACAACATTGTGTTTTAAAATGGTTTTATTGTTCTCGCACTGAAATTTTTAATGCCTATTTTTCTAAGATGTCCGCGTTTTTACACTGTGATGGTAAGCTCGCAGCAACCAAGATGAATGACACAGTATAAAGGAAGCCTTTATTTCCCAAAGGGGCAGACATTTTCCGTTGTTCTACCTAAGACGTCCTGAGTAATACACACCATTGCTTCGACTGTTCAAGTGTTCATCATCCACCTAGTCTTTTCTTTGAAGGTATTATTTATGATTTCCATCATAGACATCGTCACACTATTTCCCATATACCTAGGCTGATTTTTAAAGTCACAGTCACCGCAGCTAGGCGCGCAATTTTTCTGAACATCGTCCGCACCGATGACAACGCGAATTCAAAAACGCTTCCTAGATTTTCATATACTTTTAGGGCACCGTACCCAAAAGAAAAACGGGAACTTATTACTGAGACTTCAATGTTCGGCTGTCATCAGGCTGTATCTTATAAACTAGGCAATGTAATGATAGCTAGGCATTTAAAATTTTCACACATGATATATTATTGTTGCCGCTTTAAACACAAATACTGAAAACTAGCTCTCATACAACAAATAATAATGAAAGGAAACCTTTCGTGCGCGAGTCCGACTCACATTTGACCTGGTTTTTGGTTGTCAGCAAGCAGTCAGCATGACTCTAACGACCCATAGCTGTGGCAGCATAATGAAAACATTACCAAACCCGTTATATGAATGCCTGGACAGTTACCTGGTGCAACGCAATATCCCTTTCGCTTTGTCAGTCATCTCAGTGCGCTCGCCGTATAATCTCATTAACTCTCTCTGTGGGGCTCGGCTATCTATCGAGTTAAAACCATCGAACTATTCCGATTTGTTGCCGGTGAAATGGCGTTAGATTGCTACGATTGGATTTGAATGTAGGTACAAAAAAAAATTACTGCATGGAAATATAATTTTCAGTTTTCATGCAACGTATTTCTAGATAACCTTAAACACAGGCTATCAATTTTATCGATCAATCTAAAAATGGAAGTTACAAATAGATATGTGGTTGTACATTTGTTTTTCGGCCTCTAACTGCTTATTCATTCAATCTTAGAGTTCCACAAGGTTTAATAATTATTCATAAATCGAATTTGGAACACGTTTCTTTGAAATAAAGAATTTCTTTGTAGTGGGCATTGAATAACATTAACAGCGCTTTTACACTGGCAGATATCGTCGTGGGAGCAAAACCGAGCGTATACGCACGTCATTCCCAGCAGCAAAGAGCTAAAGCTCGATTTTAAATGTCATCTTTTGTACCGATATCAATTGTTTGCCGCCTGTGCGCATGATGTTGATCAGAAAAACCAAGAAAAAAAATCTGCTTGTGATAAAACGCTGTAACTTACGTTTTAAGTCTATAAAATATACTATAGTCAGCACAGCCACTACGGCAACACTTACCCAGACAGATCCTTGACATAGAGCGTGTAGTGTGTGAGCTTGCCGTTAGGCTCGGGCGGCGGCAACCACGACGCGCGCAGCGAGCGCTCCCCCAGCGCGATCAGTTTCATGCCGCCCGGCGCGCTTGGCACTGATATACAATGCTATGTTAATTACCAGATCACAATCAAAGGGATGGGGTCATAGAGTTATACTGAATAACAATGTAAGGAAAATGGTGATTTGATTGAAACTTGAACAGGACGACGGGTACCTAAACATACGTAAGTAATTTGAACAACATTTGTGCGAGATTTGTAAATTACCTGTTAATTTTTATTTTAGGTATAGTTCATCTATGCTGAAATGACGCACTCCACTCGTGCACAGTTGAATTGCAGTGGTTTGCACGTCGGCGTCGTTTCAGCTTAGACAAGCTATACATTGTTTGTTGCACAATGACCTACTAAAAACTATAGAAAAAATAACATTTTTCGTAATAAATATATTTTATCCTGATCGTTTATTTATTTATTTTTTTAATAGTTTATGTACACAGAAGATGAGAGAAGAAGTAACATAGAACAATCAAGTACAAAGGCACTGCTTATTTCTTAAGAAATCTCTTCCAGCAGGCCCGCTATGGGAGATTTGGATTAAAAAAGAGGTATAGATAGACTGTGAAAATTAAAAGAATATAGATGTAACCAATATATATTCACTAATAAAAATAACTAAATATATATACACATATATAAATATATACTAAATATATACATCTATATTGACAAATACATAATAAATATAATAAGCATCTATGACGATGAGGAAAGATAGTGCTCCTTCAGCAATCGTTTGTAGATTTTGCCAAAAAAATATGTTCAACAAAACTGCCGTTTGAGTATTCAACCAATAGTTTGGTCACTACAACTTACCGTCCTCATCAGTCCTGCAAACTTGCGGGGCGGACAGCGGACCCTCGCCGGCGGCGTTGTGTGCTCGCACGCGGATCTCGTATTCCGCGTACGGTGTTAGACGCGATACTGTTGCTTCTTCACCCTAAATGGAGGATTTTGTTAGAAAACAGCTGATATATACGTACAGTGTTTCCTACCTTTAAACCGAATGTGTGGTTAAACACATGTGTACTCAGTTAGATAAATATATACCATTAGAATTCTATATTTATAACTACCACAATTATTACCTATTGCATAATTTCCACTTGACAGTTTGATATAGTACATTTTGTTGGTTATCAGTCTGTTGTATTTTATAAAAAATGAATTTACTCTTTTTAAATTTACCAATTAATTTCAGTTTCAGTCGCACTACGAGAGAATTTATTCTTGCACTCAAATATTAAATGAAATGGCATAAAGCCGAATTTCATCTTTCTAAATGGTTTCGTAGTAAAGTGAAAGAGTTACTAAACTTGGGGCCAAATAGGAAACTAAAGATTCAACAGCGTAACCATTCATCTGTAAAAAAACCCTGTACAGTAAATAAATCGCATAGTTACCTGTATCCTTAGATACGCGTCTTGTGTGGGCAGCATCGGGTCGGCGTCCCGTCGCGTGTATTGTAACGTATAATGCGTTATCAGCCCGCCTCGGTTGTCCACACCGGGCGGGCGCCATGACACGCGGAGTGATGACGAACCGCTTGAAATACAGGCTACTCCTTCTGGACTGCCCGTTGGAGCTGTTCAAAAAATTTCTTTTATCGAACCTGAGGAGTTTAATACTCTTCCTAAGCTGTCCATGTGTGATAAATGTGATAATATAACTATTCTTTACATAGCCCATTGACCTACCTACAAAGGATCCTAAATGAAACAAAAATCAATCACCTCATTAAGAAACAAATACACCTACACCTTTTTGTTTCATTAACATTAATGATCCAACTTTCTCGAGACTAATAAGATCTCCTCAAGGATAAACTTCTCAAAGATCTATGCCAGCAGCTCTTAAATATTGTTTGTATTAATTTTATACTCTTGAGTTAATGTTCAAAGCTTTTTCATCTCTAAACGGTTGCAAAGCAATTCCTTAATAACAATCTTCTAAGATTAATTACGTGAAAGCTTGTTGAGCGCACATGTGACTTATTAAGAGCATTAATTATGTCTTTTCAAGTCGGGATCGTTTAATTTTAAGGAGAAAAGAGCAATGTTTTTATTACGCGAACAGATTCTAATTAAGTTGATTCAGAATATAAACAACAAACAGTACAACGTAGACACAGGCCGATAAAACGTTGGGCTTAATTCTCCTATTGGTAAAAGCGCGCTCTACTGTAAACCTTTCTGATCGATTGCAACAGATGGACAAACGAATAGACGGACAATTGAAACTGTATTTCTTTTTGCCTCCGAAATATAGTAGTTACCTTAAAAAGAATTGGAATTTCTATTTTTTCATGAAGGAATAAAAATGAAACAAACGCAGAATACAAAAGTGCCATCAATTTGTACTGAATCGTTTGACCTAGATCGAGAAGGCCACAGTCCAATTAAGCCATTTTGCATTTTGATGGGAAAATTTACGATCGTCGCTTCACGTCGATAGCGGCGCTCAGTTATTTACTACTACGACAAAACTTGCCTTGTCCAAGTTTCAACTCCGATACAGTTCTGCGGCTGACGGGACATTAAGCAAATCGATCTCTTTCATTTTCCAAGTTTTAAGATTTTATACTGCTTCGAGGGTGATTGTCGAGACCAGAAATAATTCTGGGAAACTTTGTTTTTGGCTTCGCTCAACATCCCTCTTAGCATATTTTTGTGATGATAAAGTATTGAGAATTTATCGGAACATCGAAGTGAAAACGTCTAAAGCAAAAAGCGTCTAAGTCAAAATTATAGCTTTAACGGTCATCTACTAGGTATATTTTACAAAAGAAACATGTAAATATGAAGTAAATGGCAAAATCAAACGAAAAAATCGATTGGCATAAATGCTATTTCAGTACCAAAAATAGTAACATTATATTTTAACAGTGTTCTATTTCCCAGATTCGACTTAAAGAAAGACATAACTGTATAAACAATAAATATAAAACGAGCTAAACTCACGTGACTCAAGCGTGTGTCGATAATGTGGCGGGGAGAGCGGTCCGGTGCCTGCCGCATTATACGCCCGTACGGTGATCCCGTACCGCGTGGCCGCCTTCAGTCCTCTCAAAGTGGTGCTGGTGGCGTCAGCACTGGCCCCACTTTCTGAGCCCGGACTGTCGCTCAGTGTTCCTTTACCCTCCTCCGATACTTCCCACCAACGAATCGTGTAGCCTAGTAAGGTGCCGTGCCATGTTTCTCGGGGAGGCGGCTATAGGGAAAATAAAATCAAAATAGGTAGAGGCCAGCACAACCTACCTCAAACTGTCAAGTTTCTTCAAAAGGTTTTCAACCTTATCACAATAGTGGAAGGTTAATGTTCAATTGGTGAAATTTGACACATTCGGTTAGGTTGACTGGCTGTTGTCTGTACCTATTTTATGGTTCTATAAACTAGGAACGGACATGGATAGAACCCTACTTTTTATAAAATGTAGAACCTTCTACATTTTATAAAAAGTAGGGTTCTACACCTGTTCGATAAGGTTTTTGAAGATTACATAGATATTTGATACCTTATAGTTGATAAAAAACCATACCTAAATGTTAAACAAAGAATTCAAACTTGAACATTATTAAAATTTCAACTTGAACGTTGAACCCCATCAGCATATTCTACGTTATCTTGGAATAAAGGTGAGTGCTGTATAAAATACATAAAAAAGTTAAAGATAATGCCTACCTGCCAAGTGATATGAAGTTCTCGCGCCCTAAGTGCCCGCACGGTAATGTCGCGAGGAGCTCCTCCGGGCGCTTGCAAA
Source organism: Heliothis virescens (assembly GCA_002382865.2). Classification (NCBI taxonomy): domain Eukaryota; kingdom Metazoa; phylum Arthropoda; class Insecta; order Lepidoptera; family Noctuidae; genus Heliothis; species Heliothis virescens. The sequence continues at coordinate 8,998,974 of NWSH02000019.1, forward strand.
AAAAACCACTGTTAGAAACGACACCCACAAAAAAACTTTGCACATTGACTCGAAATTCTCAAAGAACAATCAACTTTATCGTCTACTGAATAGAGTCGAAAATCATTTGTAAAATAAGGGCGTTTTCATCCTGTGAACAAAGTAGAAGCACATTCTCATACATCCAACACGCATTTACGAAGGTTCCTGCGGAAATTGCACAGCGCTGTTTTTTAATGGGCGGGAAAGCTTCAAGTTGGTCTCACTTCGAGCCGACCTTCAGGAATATATTAATGATATCTCCGCATATTGTGCGGAGGTACTTTGTTAGCGTATGTCACTGAGATGTGATTTGCATAATTTATTCTGAGCGAATTAGGACGCTTTTTATTTTGAGGACCTAAGTAGTAAATTGAAGTGATATGCTTTTATGGAAATGCTTTTTACTTAGCGTCCTTTTCAAAGTGATACCCAAAATTACCTTCAGGTTTTTTTAAACTAAGTATCTTCCTTGGAAATAAGCCACAGTAGGCAAACATTGATATACAAATGAAACTAATATATGCTTGTAACTACACTATAGATCTTCATTTATAATACCAAGTTAGTGTCACCCAGGTTTTTAGGTCACCTTCCCAGCTCTAGCAAACACTTGTACGTAATAGGTGTGCTGTATACAAATATTACCTTCCTCCCGTGTAGTGAAATGCAGCGGCGTGGTGTAAGGCGAGGCGCCCACGTCGTTGTAAGCCGCCATGCGCATCGCGTACCGCGTGTCGGGAGAGAGACCCGACACGGACGCGCCTGCCCGGCCTGGCCCTTCCGACCTGAGATGGTGTTAAGTAATAGTACATGTACATGATTGTCGCTTATTAATCACGTAGAAAAAAATGCTTAAGGTAACGTGTACTGAAAAGCAGTTGTGTGGTATAAGGCGAGGCGCCGACGTTGTTGTATGCGGCCATGAGCATCGCGTACCGCGTGTCGTAAAAAAAGGCCAAATACGAACGAGATTGCTCGACTTTCGGCTTTCACACCCGTGTTGATGACTACATAGGAGGGTACTGTTTCTTAAAAGAAATAAGTACCACTACGCTGTCTTTTAATTACAAAAAAAATATTTGAAAAATAGGTTGTTCAATGCGACGTGGTATAAGGCGAGGCACCAAAGTCATTTTACGCTATGCATCACGCACTTGGTACATAAAATGCCAAGTAACACAGTCTACGTCAATATCATGTGAATGTCCTTTTTTGTTATGTTATTCAGCAAAGAGAAACATTTCGATAATACTTTTACTTTCTCCGGGTAGGTACACGTGTAACGAGTAGCTTTTATAAATAGACACCTAGAATTTTCAAGGTAGGTAATCCATTTCTACGAATATACATAAAAGTAAACCGAATAATGTTAATGGCCAGTAAAAGTGTGTAAGTAATGAAAGAGACCTTTTTTGTATCTAAAAGAAAAACACTCCTCGTAAATAAAGTCTTAATCGCACTTGTCCTTTCATTTAATCCGCATAACGTGTAACTTTTGCTCTAATTATTTGAAATTATAAACTAAAGTTATTTTCATAATTTTGTAGCAATTCTTAGTACTTTGCGATTCTAATTTGAAAACTTAACGTCGTATAAGTCTACGACAACAGCGTAATACAAACTGGAAATTAACTTCGTAAAAATTACGGAAACATTAATTGGATGGCCGGTTGATTTTTTCCGGACTAGCCAAGTTATACAAAGGGTTATAAAATTTCAGCGCTCCCTGTTGGCCTAAAAGCTATTAAAGTTTAAATCCAAAGCAACTGCTACATCGCAGCCGGCACCTTTTGTAAGAACTTGATTTTTCAGATCAACTTTTCCTGGAAATACACTTCAGTTACTTTTTTCTTGTCAATAGTTTTGAAACCCTGGTTATTTTCATGCTAGATTATAATACAAATTAATTTTGAATCAAAATTCTTTATATTTGCCTGCATTCGGAAAAAGTATTCGTGTCTAAACCTTCGTATTGTTTCACAATGAAGCCATATCCTCATGCACAAAAATAAGACCGTTGTCCCAAGAAAAAGATATCAATATTACTTTTGTAATAAACGTACTCATTTTTCCGTTCCTATACAATTTCTGGAAACCTAACTGTTAGATGTATTAATCTAAACCAGTTTATACAAACTTAGTAATTCGCTTTCTCCAAGTTGGGACTAAGTTGGAAACTAAGATAGCTATCAAAGGTAATAAAGTTACCCTCGTGTGTCACTTTGTCTCAGAATAGATAATTTGCGACGACACCGTTTGCAGATCTAACCAGTGAATTCTCAGAACAGGTACCTATCTTCTTTACGATATGTAAGGCAAGTATATTGCAAGTGGCAACGTGTGAAACAATTTAATGACATGGTTTTCTAATTACATAACTAAAAAGGTACTTCACTTTAAAAACCAAATCTACTAACAAAAACATTTTTGCAAGAATAACTTACCTGTTGTAATGCACTTTAAGTTTGGACTATCCAAATATTTTAACGTCAAAAATGTCCCTTAAAAATTAACCTACTAAGAAAAAAAAACGGAAATCACCCTAAATATTAACAGGTAAGAAAATATAAACTTACGCGACATGCAACAAATCCGAGTTCGCCAATGTGATGTTGAGGACATCTTGCGTGTCCCAATTGTCGAGCAGAGCGGGTAGTGGAGCGTCGAGCGGCGCGAGTGTGAGGTCGCGCGTTAAGGCGCGGTATTGTAGCGAGTAGTGGGAGACGAGCGCGCCTCGCGCGACACGCCATGTGACCCGCGCCTTACGTGACCATACTTCTGAGACACGGACTTCTTCTGGCACGCTTGGTCGTTCTGTGTGAAATAGGTTTTTTTTAATTGCTTTTCCTTCAAGATTGAACTCGCAGCCACATAGTTGTGGTCAATTTCATGGCTAAGTTATTCATAACTAGCTTCTGCCAGCGACTTCGAATCATGTCGCTTAGTTTTTGTTTCTATAACGATAGTTATTTTGAGAATATATTTCATGTACAGATTTGATCTCTCTTCAAATTTATTATAAGTATAGATTTCAAAATATTAGGTATTTCCATGACTATAGCTTCTTCAGGTAAAATTACTGTTTAACGAATATTTTAACATGCAAATTATATGGGACGTAGATCTCACCCCAGGTAACGTACCATCTGGCTTTCAGTTGGTATTTACGCTAGTAAGCCTACTTAACTACCCTCACGAAATATTAAAGAAAATATTACGTCATCATACATTTTACGCCCGGAAAATGAAAATTTTAAACTTGGTATATTTTATTTACGCCATATATAACCATAACCGAAACATCACGTGTAATAAATTACACGTTTGTAAGGGTTGAGGCGGGCAGCGTAAAATTAAGTCAGAAGACCCATTTTATATGCTTTCACACAGACCAGATAAATAAACTGTTTAATGAATGAAAGAAATCAAAAGATTGCTCACTCGCCGGACCTAATTAAGAACATTTTCGAAAAAGATATTATTTGCTCTGACATAAGTTACGGTCACATAAATTGGACTTTCATTTTTATTACGTGCCATGTTTCCACAAAATTGAGTTTTCGGGGTCTACAGCGAGCTCTTTCTTTTTGAACACATTCCTTGTGTTATTGTACTTAAGCGAGCATCTTATATTGTGGTACTTCTGTAACCGCTTCTCTACTCCAAGCTGCAGTAGTGGGGCCACGTATTCAGTATTATCGCGGGCGCACATTACGCTTTATGGCCCTCGACGCGAGTACATGACGACCGCTGGACGCGCGGAACAACGGCACGGGAACAACCACTACGTATGTATTGTTTAACTTAATGTTGTTTACATGTTAAATAGGGATGCGAGCCGAACTGCTAGGATTTTGAGCAAATAGAGACTGTTTAGTTTTAAGGTGGAAATGGGAATGTTTTGAAATTGCTAGCTGAGCGTAACAAAGGATGAACACAAGCTTATTTAATTGAATACAATTTATAAAAAATATTAAATGGTTCGTATTTATTTTGTGCTGGTTGTTGATTGTCAACAATGATTGCGAATATTTATTTTGTACAGCAAATAGTATTATTATATTAAAATTTAAACTCTATCGAACTTCATACAAATATTTTAATGTTCACTCAATAAAGCATTCTGAAAAATGTTTTTGTCTTTTTTTCTGTGGAAAGCAATATTATATAGTAACAATTTTACGTACATATTTATGGATTCATGTGGATACCTTTTGCACTTGTTATCGATATTTATAAAGTTTCACTAAACATCATGCTATTGTATTAAAAACATAGCCTTTTTCTTTGTCTAAATTACACAACCTTGACCAAAATTCTGGCGGAATATCATTATTTTTAATTTGTCAGCACATAACAAAAGAACAGCTTACCTTTAACAAACAGTCGGTACACGAGCTCATCACTGCCGTACAAATTGCGCGCCATACATCTGTACTCCCCCGCGTGCTCGGGCCCGGCGTGAGGGATGGTCACCTCTGACGTCATCGCACCACCGCTCGTCTCGCGGTTTTCCACGCCACCTGAACCACTAAAATAATATGTTTTTGAGGAGTTTATGCTTTGGTAATATATTTATTTATTTCTAGGGATTAGGTGCCCAAAGGTTAAACGGAACCCTATTATCCTCCCTATCCCCCCTATCCCTATCGACCAGATAACTAGAGAGCTGATTTTTTTACGGATGATGTATTTCCGTTGCCAACAATATAATAAAAGCTACAAAATAATGGAGCTCCCATCCTAGAGCAAACATGATTTTTGTAAGGAGCCCTTTGTGCGCGAGTCCGACTCGCACTTGGCCGGATTTTTTATCACACGAACTAATTTATGAAGATTTTTTTCCTTTGAGTAAAACATTGCTGATGTAATTTTACATTACCACATTTTTTGCAAGAAGATACTGAAATTGATTTATAAATTAATATTGGAAGTATTGGAACGCGTTATCGACTCAAATATCAATACAGGAAATTAAATTGTCAAGTCTCCACACAAAATGATAAAGTTGTGAATTCTCTCGTAACTTTAATCAATCAAATAAAGTGTTTTGATTGAAAATGTACGAAAGATGACGCAATCATCGCGCCTGTCAATCGCAAAGATTCTGACTCAATTACGTACCAAAATAAATCTAACCAATAACAGTGGCATAAAAGTTTCGGAGCCAATTTCACTGGTTCCAGATAGAGTTCTGGACCTACAGATAATGCCATAGAAATATTTTAATTTTGACTACTTTTCAAGGGCATTATTTGTCAGATAGCTGTCCCGAAATTTATCTGGAACCTGTGTAACGGGCCCTAAGTAAAAGAATTTATACTATTGATCAAAGACTTTGTTTCAAAATATCTTTTAAAATAGTATGCATGTATGCAAATCAACAGCTTGTATAATAAATATTGAATATTCATATGGCTCGTCTTGGCTCAGATCTACTTACTGCAGTGATAACGGTCTGGAGTCGTGAGTCCAATGGACATGTATCTCTGGCTCTCCCCTGACCGTGCATGAGAGTCTCGCTGTAGTTCCTCTCACGACCCATCTCGTTTCACCACTACCACTTCTGCTCAGTCTTGGAGGTTCTGTCAGGGTTTTGAGAGGAAACAAATGAAATCAGTCGGATAAGAATAACGACATAATATTCTTTAAAAGAATATAAATATTGTCCGAACTTAGTCTGTCATTTTGTTATGGATGTCAAAAAAATGCATTTAATGCATATTATTAGAACAGGGCCTAAATTAAAAATTCAGTTTTGAATGAAGTCTCATTCATTTAAGTTTAGCAAGTAAAACTAGTTTTAACTCCTTCTTTGACTATATTGTGTGTTCATTGGTTTTTTGGTGAGACACAGCAATTATTATCCGTGACGCATATTAATTGCTGTGTCTCACCAAAAAACAAATGAACACAGACAATATAGTCAAAGAAGGAGTTAAAACTACCAATAAAACTCACCTCTAACATCGAGATAGAAGGAATGATGTAGAAAGGAATGCTGTACTCTTGCAGTACATCGGTACCAGCCTTCGTGTTCAGGGCTAGCGGCTCTAAGCCACACTGTTCCGTCTATGAGGATAGAACCTCCGCTAGTGTCTGTAGCTTCTGATTGGCCCCAAAGAACGTGACGCCAGTTGTCGCCGTCTAAATAAATGATTATATTATATTTTTTGCATGCCGAGTCAAAAAAACAATAGATACTTTATTGTGCCAATATGTCTCACGTGTATCGTATTCTCATGCAATTAAGGGATAATCATTTTATGTATTCACTAGCTTCTGCCAGCGGTTTCACCCGCGTCCCGTGGGAACTATTCGGCGCACCCGGATATAAATGGGCTATCTAACACTGAAAGAATTTTTCAAATCGGACCAGTAGTTCCTGAGATTAGCNTCTAAATTACACAACCTTGACCAAAATTCTGGCGGAATATCATTATTTTTAATTTGTCAGCACATAACAAAAGAACAGCTTACCTTTAACAAACAGTCGGTACACGAGCTCATCACTGCCGTACAAATTGCGCGCCATACATCTGTACTCCCCCGCGTGCTCGGGCCCGGCGTGAGGGATGGTCACCTCTGACGTCATCGCACCACCGCTCGTCTCGCGGTTTTCCACGCCACCTGAACCACTAAAATAATATGTTTTTGAGGAGTTTATGCTTTGGTAATATATTTATTTATTTCTAGGGATTAGGTGCCCAAAGGTTAAACGGAACCCTATTATCCTCCCTATCCCCCCTATCCCTATCGACCAGATAACTAGAGAGCTGATTTTTTTACGGATGATGTATTTCCGTTGCCAACAATATAATAAAAGCTACAAAATAATGGAGCTCCCATCCTAGAGCAAACATGATTTTTGTAAGGAGCCCTTTGTGCGCGAGTCCGACTCGCACTTGGCCGGATTTTTTATCACACGAACTAATTTATGAAGATTTTTTTCCTTTGAGTAAAACATTGCTGATGTAATTTTACATTACCACATTTTTTGCAAGAAGATACTGAAATTGATTTATAAATTAATATTGGAAGTATTGGAACGCGTTATCGACTCAAATATCAATACAGGAAATTAAATTGTCAAGTCTCCACACAAAATGATAAAGTTGTGAATTCTCTCGTAACTTTAATCAATCAAATAAAGTGTTTTGATTGAAAATGTACGAAAGATGACGCAATCATCGCGCCTGTCAATCGCAAAGATTCTGACTCAATTACGTACCAAAATAAATCTAACCAATAACAGTGGCATAAAAGTTTCGGAGCCAATTTCACTGGTTCCAGATAGAGTTCTGGACCTACAGATAATGCCATAGAAATATTTTAATTTTGACTACTTTTCAAGGGCATTATTTGTCAGATAGCTGTCCCGAAATTTATCTGGAACCTGTGTAACGGGCCCTAAGTAAAAGAATTTATACTATTGATCAAAGACTTTGTTTCAAAATATCTTTTAAAATAGTATGCATGTATGCAAATCAACAGCTTGTATAATAAATATTGAATATTCATATGGCTCGTCTTGGCTCAGATCTACTTACTGCAGTGATAACGGTCTGGAGTCGTGAGTCCAATGGACATGTATCTCTGGCTCTCCCCTGACCGTGCATGAGAGTCTCGCTGTAGTTCCTCTCACGACCCATCTCGTTTCACCACTACCACTTCTGCTCAGTCTTGGAGGTTCTGTCAGGGTTTTGAGAGGAAACAAATGAAATCAGTCGGATAAGAATAACGACATAATATTCTTTAAAAGAATATAAATATTGTCCGAACTTAGTCTGTCATTTTGTTATGGATGTCAAAAAAATGCATTTAATGCATATTATTAGAACAGGGCCTAAATTAAAAATTCAGTTTTGAATGAAGTCTCATTCATTTAAGTTTAGCAAGTAAAACTAGTTTTAACTCCTTCTTTGACTATATTGTGTGTTCATTGGTTTTTTGGTGAGACACAGCAATTATTATCCGTGACGCATATTAATTGCTGTGTCTCACCAAAAAACAAATGAACACAGACAATATAGTCAAAGAAGGAGTTAAAACTACCAATAAAACTCACCTCTAACATCGAGATAGAAGGAATGATGTAGAAAGGAATGCTGTACTCTTGCAGTACATCGGTACCAGCCTTCGTGTTCAGGGCTAGCGGCTCTAAGCCACACTGTTCCGTCTATGAGGATAGAACCTCCGCTAGTGTCTGTAGCTTCTGATTGGCCCCAAAGAACGTGACGCCAGTTGTCGCCGTCTAAATAAATGATTATATTATATTTTTTGCATGCCGAGTCAAAAAAACAATAGATACTTTATTGTGCCAATATGTCTCACGTGTATCGTATTCTCATGCAATTAAGGGATAATCATTTTATGTATTCACTAGCTTCTGCCAGCGGTTTCACCCGCGTCCCGTGGGAACTATTCGGCGCACCCGGATATAAATGGGCTATCTAACACTGAAAGAATTTTTCAAATCGGACCAGTAGTTCCTGAGATTAGCGCCTTCAAACAAACAAACAAACTCTTCAGCTTTATAATATTAGTATAGATTGTATAGATTTGAATATACTTCACATGTGAATGTCCCAATGTATGTACCCTCTACTTTTCCATGAAGTTTCCCGTTAACCAAGTAGTACCTATGTATAATTTCCGTGTCGGTTTTTTGGAGTGATTTTAGCTTTCCTGTTACATTACGTTTTATGTTCTTGTTAAGATTTTCTTCTGAATATAACCCAAGTGCATTCTCATTCAGCTGTCTTTTATATGCATGCATGTATTAGTTCTTCTGTGCATGTTTAATAACGGCATGCCCGAAATACACATAAGTATAAATCGAATTAAGAACAATTGGCCCATTTATTTTAAATGCTTTTCATATAGATGAGTGCACTATTGTATTACCACAACGTAGTACATACCTTTGTTTTCTATTATAGGTACGTAATCGAAATACATTATTGGATATTCCAGTGCCTGAAATTATGCGACCACTGAAATTTGGTTATTACCTATACAATTCAGTTCGCCTCCATTTGAAATTAATGCTATTATGCAGGTTTATTGGAAAATGTGGCGATTATATTAGATGGACATTTTCCTACAAATAAGAGACTGATGTGGTTTTGGCTATATTAAGAAGAGAAGAAAGTTTATTTTTCTATTTCTAGTTTCAATTCGATCACCTATATAATTGTTATAATTTTATTTGTGTATATTGTGTATCATTTTTGTCGAGAAATGCTATCATAGTGTTGCTGCATAAAGTACAAACAACGAAAATATGGAAAAAAAAACTTTAAAAAGAAGAAGAGTTGACAGAACTTTCGAAAACATCAATGCACTTACCCGTAGAATATTCCCAGGATATCCTAGGCGTGGGCTGTCCCTTAGCCGAACAGGGTAGGAGTAACGCAGCGCCAGCCGACACCGACGTGTTCTGCGCTCGCCACACCCATGTCGGTGATTCTGTGCGGAGAGACTGCTTTATATGTTACGCTGGCCCTCTTAGCAGTAGAGAAATAGATGAGAAGAGTAGAAGGAAATGTTTATAGATATAAGTAGTACATGCGAGGGTAAGAGAAAAAGAAGATAAAGATTATGGTGTGACAATTTCAAGGTCACACATATGAGAAGGTCTGTTTTCCTTTATTATAGAGCTGCATTACACAAAGACGGAATACTTTAAACTTTTTGCCGTTGGTTGTTCTAGTCCTTAACCCAAAAACCTTTTATGTAAAAGTCAGAATGTCTTGAAACCAAAATCCAAATATGCACTAAAATACCCAAGTCGTCCACATAAATTAGGCCACACGTGGTACAATGTAATAAACTAAGAGGTAAGATAATAAATACCTTTGACAATCAGTGAAGCGCTATGACTAACTGTTCCGAAGTCGTTTGTAGCTCGGCAAGTGTACTCGCCGCTGTGAGCCGAACTCAGATCTTGTATGATTAATAGAGAGAAAAAGTCCATATTTTTCTGTTCAACCTGACGAAAAATTGCTGTTGTTATTTGATTATTCTTTAAATCATTTTAAAAAGATACAATTATTTTGAGAATATGTAGGTACATAGAATTTCACAAATACGTGTTTTAGATTGCTTATCGCTTTGCTAAATATATGCACTAGGCATAAATATCCCTATGCAAATGTTAATAATCATGTTATATGTGGTGAAATGCAAATGGTGCATTGTTAAATTAGAGGCTGAATTAGCATAATTGGCCGATAATGATGGATCAGTGAGATATCCCTTTGTAATACGAACTACTTACTTTGAGCATTGAAGGAATGGGCAAGTTGTCCTTATGCCATGTGAACTGTATAGGTTTGTCTCCAGATATCAAACTACAGGTGGCTTGAGTGCTTCCTCCCACTTCAAGTTCTTCAGGAAACTGAAAAGGGGCTATTTTCGGCGGCTCTGTTGACAATACACTAGATATTTAAATATTGCCAGAAAGTTGTCGAATTTCGAGTAAGTAATCGAAGTCCTTACTATGGACGTCAAGGCGTATGGTCCTTCGAGCAAGTTCTCCACTTTCGGCCCTCACTTCACACGTGTAAGTGCCGGCTGCCGTACTTCTTACTGAATTCAGTCTTAAAACTCCTCGTTCGTCACTTGATTCTAATATGCTGTCTACTATTGAACCGTCTTCTCGTTTCCATACCACTTCCCTGAAGGATTTCGAACGTTTTGTTTAATAGAAACATAATATACCATTAAAATATTTGAACTGCATTAATGACTTACTTAATGGGATATCCCGAATATGGGCAATGTATTGTCACATCAGTGTCAGTCTTTACGTGTAATGCTGGCAAATATCTGATATTTGGTGGACCTGTGACAGAAATAGAACCACTTAGGACCTCAATCATTCAACAGAGCCACGCCATTTATGAGTAAACCTACCATAAACATTCAGTCTTGCTTGGTGTGCATGAGATCCTTGTGAGTTAGTGGCATTGCAGCCATATCTACCTCCTTCATCTGCTGTCCTGATCGTCACACTTAAAGTGGACACTATAGTTCCCTCTTCACTTCCCGGAACTGCTTCTGCTCTTGTGTTAACACTGTACCTAGCATAAAGAGGAAGACTGAATTTCTGGGAACTGTTAGAAAGTACACAATTATTCATATTTGGTCTTCCAGAAGAATCCAGAACTCATTTTTGACTTACTTGTCCGGAGCAGCTGGTAGCGGTCTATCATCTAACGTCCAAAGTATTCGTGGTGAAGGAACTCCAGTGGCGGCACATCTGATAACAATACTTTGTCCGATCCTTGTCACAGCTCCGCTAAACGTGGACACCAGCCTCGGAGGCCTGTCTGAAAACCCCAATTAAAATAAGTTGTTGAACGAAATTTTACTTCATTAAACATGGGTCATAGAAGGTAGCCAAGACAAAGTATTCACTTTTGTAAGTTTTTGATACTGGACTGCATTAATCACCGTTAAGCCAAAGACATTTTTTTATATATTCACAAATTGTGAACATAGGGTTGGTGATTGCATTGCCTGAAGAAACGACCAAATTAGATAAATAACGACGCCCGAGTCTCGAATCATTTGCCTTGACCAGCTTCTCGCCACTTTCAAAATTAAATTATTACCAGCAATAACTAACTCGGCGCCAGCAACAGCAGAATCAGAATGGTCATGCGCAGTGCACTGGTACAACCCCGCATGGTGCGACCTCACTGGACCAACAGTGAGACGTGATTGAGGCGCATGTAGTGGCCGACCCTCGTGCTGCCAGCTAAGAGTCACCCCACCACCACGACCTCCCGTTACTGAGCAATTTAGGTGTCCAGAACCACCTGTGCCTATCATCTACAAACAAATAATTATAAGGTTAAAGAAACATACGAACACCTAAAGACAAAATATGCATTAAACCAGGTGTTCCTAGTCATAAAAAATCAAACCATATTTTTACAAAACTCATGGAATATGCCTATCAATAATCCATAATATTAAGAACTTGATTCAAGATATCGCAGTTACAACTAAGTAGTTGTTATATCCAAATTAATTTAACATTACCTATAAAACTAAAAGAAACTTAATATTACCATAACTTACCAAGGGATTCGGTGACACTGTAACAGACAGCGGTTCATAAACGACCAGCTTCACCAGCACTCGTGACGGCGAGTCGGGATTGGCGGAGCAGGCGTACCGGGCGGCGTGGTGCGCGCGCGCTGCCGACATGACGAGCGCGCCGCCGCGCACCGTGCCCTCCCCGGACACGGCCGCCCACGTGCCGGAAGCTTCCTGCCGCTGCCAACTGATGATTAAATGCTATACGTTCAGTGTGATGAAATGGTAGACTGAACTGGTGAAAAACTAAATTGGAATATGCTTCAAAGGGGGCGAGGGTGGGGTTCTTATTGGGCTACACACGACTGAATTTTCTGTTACTAAGAAATTCGTCAACACACTGTTTGTATGAAATGTACCCTATTCAATACTATTATTCTTTTCAGAATCATCGGTATGACAAATGGAATGATCGGGAAGCAAAACTAATGCAGTGTACTTACCTCACAGCATGTCCAGTAATATGTCGTAGTATGCACGGCAAAACAATAGTATCCCCAACGCGAGATTCTACTGAATTCAGTTCAATATTTTCCAGCCAGCTACTATCTATATGAGAGAAAAAAAACACGTGTTTTATTTCACTTTTCAGAGAAAACGTAAAAAGTAAAAAACACATAGAAAGAACAATAAAACCGAATCGAAATAAAGCTTTGTATTTAACTTGCAACGAATATTCGATTACTATTCGGTGTTCGGTTGCTTTCATACTAGAAGCAGTCGTATAGAATACTAGCCGTTTTCCCGCGGTTTCACTCGCATCCCGTGGGAATTACTGCCCGTACCCGGATAAAATATAGCCTATGTCACTCGTGGATAATGTAGCTTTCGAATGGTGAAAGAATTTTTAAAAATCGTCCAGTAGTTTTTGAGCCTATTCATTACAACCAAACAAACAAACAAACAAAGTTTTCCTCTTTATAATATTAGTATAGATAGTATAGATTAGGAATCTGGCCGAGTACAGAATATCTGGGTAAATGTCAAAAAATTCCGAAATTTGATTCCTGAGTTGACGGTGCCGTGTCCTATTAGGTTAACTATGTTGTGTATTTTTTTTT
>NWSH02000019.1:9025447-9076739 GCA_002382865.2 Heliothis virescens
TAATATTATAAATGCGAAAGTTTGTGAGTATGTCTGGATGTTAATATGGATGTTTGTTACTCTTTCACGCAAAAACTACTGAATCGATTACGATGAAATTTGGTATGTAGGTAGCTGAAGACCCAGAATAACATATAGGCTACTTTTTATACAAAAAGAAAAAGTACGTGGAATAAACAAATCAAGCAAAGTAACTAAAAATATTAAATACAACGTCAAAGAAACTAAATTAACAAAATACAAAGAAGAAATTTTTAACTTTTTAAAATCCACCAAACACAAAATAAAAAGGGTAAAAGACAGCGCATTCAAGCAGCATCTAACATCTATATTCGACCGCGTCTGGATTATTATAGGGAATCGCGCGCGGTGTCGCTCGACTTATATAGCATTCAAGGACACCAGAGGGGCCGGGGGAAGGGGGGAATGCAGTAGGCGCGCATGTCTTTGCTACGCTTAAACGATATTTAATTTTGCGCCCGGAGATTTTATCTTTTTGATAACTCATTAGTTGTTAATTTTTTTCTGATAGTGTAAAAGGCAATTTTGATCTAAATTACACGCATAACGTATCTAACAGATTTGTTTGATTAAGGGTTAATACTGTATTGTTAAAAATATGTTCTAAAGTAACCCTTCATTTTACTGTTTTAAGTAAACGCAAAAATACGGTTATTGTGGGTTATTCTTTAAAGATAGACATATACCACCACTGACTTTTTTTGAGATCTATCGAAGAGGAAAAATCCCACCATACATTGTTTTGTTAAAACTCAAAAGGTTTTGGCAGCGTTTTCGAGGAAAGCTCCCGATCGGCTTATTTTTTGCCGACATATTGAACTAATATCGTTGTAATATCGTTGGTTTGTACAAAACATAAACTTACTATACACTAAAACCTTCCTCAAGAATTGTTCTATCTATTGTTGAAAACCGAATGAAAATCCGTTCAGTACTTTTCGAGTAAATCGCGAACAGACAGACAGACAGACGCTGCGGGGGATTTCATTTTATAATAAGTATAGATACTTTATTGAAATCCGTAATGTAGGTATATAATAACAATTTGTATGTCAAAAACATTGGATCAATTATGGACCCTGTCGGGCACAGCAAAGTTTACAATAAGTTAGAGACAGGATGGCGCATCTGGTTAAGAGAAAAATACAATAAAACTAAATACTGATATATCTGTAACATTATTTTATTCTTGCATCAGGAACTATTAGATGTATGTAACTAAATAGAAGTCTATAATTTCACATCTCTTTCGTAATGGAATGTGGACCATTTTATCTTGTCATATCATAACAGGGCTTCTGCACTCGACATAAAACTGCGTTGAGCTACATTGATAGTAATCAAATAGAAATGGCACAGTTATGTTGGTCTGTAGTGGACGTTTTAATTATTGAAAAAATGGAAGAAAATATAATTGCTCTTGTAACCAAGGGCTTGGTTGGAGCAAATAGATTACTATAAAAATCAGACGGGCTTTAATTAGATACTAATTAAAAGTTGTGGTCTCTGCAAGTGTTGAGAATTCAACCCGTTTTTGCAAGTAGTAGACTGTCTTGTATACGATCTATCTATCCACCGTTTCAAAAGATTTTCTCAAGTTGATATCGGATTTATTCGCTTGTAAAGGCAATGTGTCCGCGCCACCAATTCCATGGGATAGGCCTAAACGGATACCAATTTCAAGGTGCATTGTGGTATAATCACAGCGTTATTTTTTCGTGAATTATTATGTATTGGGATACTTTTGTGATGACCTTTCATAAGTTTTTTTATCTTATGAGTAGTAATGTTAACTTACATTCTTAACTTGTTAGTAAGACTCAAAATTATGTAATCAAATGTAAGCAATATGCCACTCAAAACCTGCATGAGCATGAGAATGATAAATTCGAAAATGGCCGACATGTAATTATTCTGACGAGACATCTAGCTTCGAACATTTACCAAGATGATTGACATTCGATTATTGGTTGCCATACAAATATTTAGATATCGATACATTTAGGAATAATGAATCTGCTTATTAGAATAATATTATCAAACTTTTTAAAAGAGAGAACGACACGAATCCTGGCCAGATTCATATGATAGAAGTATAGCTTTTCACGAGATTACCACATTCGCATTTCTACCGCTCCCATTTAAGGACCGCAACCGCAAAACGTATGCACCAAGTTACCTGCTCCGAAAAACTTGAACGAATTACTGTCATCAAGCGGTTTCATTTCCATTCATTTGTCACGAAGTAACAGCCTCGTTTACAACACGTCAAAACTTTAACCGGCGGTATCGGTACGGAACACCCGACTTCGAGATGGAACTTGGCTCGTATAAAAGTACGTTATGACGGTAATAGCTAGCCGTAAAGATGGAGATACAGCATTCCGTTTAGCGCCAACTTCTTAAAATTCATATATCATATTTGTGCTAATCTTAAATTCTTGTATCTGGCTGCCGATATTAGCTGAAATGTTGCTACGTTTTATATAATCGTTTTATGTTTCGATTAAAATCTTTTCTCTCTAAGAATATTTAAAAATAGGAAAATAATATAATTCCTTCTTGGAATTACCTTCGGTTGTAACAAACAGAACAAACGGATTTAGATTACACCTTCTTGGAATAAAGAAAATAATTTTCCTCGGGGTATACTTTTACTGAATCGTTTATTGAATTATCGATTATGAGAGAAAGTAGCGGTTTATTCAGTTTAATGAAACTAATAAAAGACTAACAAAAGAAACTAATAAAAGATTTTTTACAAAGCAGCCCTGAGTCTGGAAGTTGGCTGTGTTACTTCCCTAAGTCTGAGAGAGGGCACTTCCCTGAGTGCTACTCAGTAGCAGTCGTTGTTACAACCACGGCAGAGATAGTCAGGTGGATTCAAGAAATCTGACACTAGAGCTTGTTAGGTGATTAATCCCTACTCCATCCATGATAATGAGACATCATTCAAAGTTTACAACAGAAGAGCTTAGGGGTATCATGGGAGCATACTTGATATTTATCAATAAAATTCACATCACAAGAATATACCTACCATGAGATTCCTTTGGTCTCTAGAAATTTACGGGAGTTAGAAACTTCATAGTAACTTAATTTGGGACTGCTTATAAGGACAGGCCGTAAAACTGGGAATAATGTACGAGTTTCAATAGCTATACCGCCCTTAGATGGGAGATTTAATCAATAAATATATTTAGATGCAGAATTTCATATTGTTAAGAAAATACCTCTTAGCTTAACAATCAAAGTGTGGTCAATTAGTTAGTGAGGCTTTAATCAATGTTTCTTCGTAGAATAATGCTTTGTTATGAAACTGTTATTTTAATCAGAGTTATGAATCTATTTACTCGGCTATTTTTAGAGAAGCATACAGATTTTAATTAGCTGACGAGACTAGTTTTGGTGGAAGATAACAACACAGGTAACAGGTATCTCATGGTCTCAAATGATTTTTTTAAGATGAGCTGCGTAGGCTTTGAGCCTTTTAGGGCTTGAGAATGTCCATCGAATTTAGCAACTAACTAGAATAATACGTTTTAGTAGAGGCAAATTATATAAATGTTTCCTATCAAAAAATCTTATATACATAAACCAGTCCCGATAAATTTTAACTATACCTAATTGTCACACTTTCAACGAACCTTTTTACGGATGATATCATTATTGACGGTCAAAAATCAACAACCATTTTATTAAAAAAAAATAATGATATACTTTTTTTAGTTCTAGAATAAAGATTTATAACTCGAAATATTATATAAAAAATTGTTTTATTTATAGCAAAATTCCCAAAAAACAGTTTAAAGAATTCAGTACCGTTTATAAATGCCGCATAAATTTTAATAAACTCTGAAAAACAATTATCATTTTTCTCAGAATAAAACGATTTAAGCTTTTAAAATAAATGCTGCTACATTTTCACGAAAAATATACAGAAGAGAGCTTACGTAACGTGCATTACGTGATCATAACTATAAAGAGTTCCATTATATTCAATCTCTTCCCGTCATCACACAGTCGTCGCTGACAGGTTATCTTCAGCCGTCTCGATATTCGATCATTGCCAATTTTCCGCTGACATAAACGTACTACACAACTTTGTCTACCTACATATTGATATGGAAATGGAAATCTAATTTTCTATTCCAATGTTTTGGTATCTGGGCTCAGTTCTGCGATGAAACAATGTGATTAGATCGAACGTTCGGAAAATGTGTTACTTGAAATACAAATGTTTTCATTATTTACGAGAGCGGTAAATCGGGAACGGCGTTTTTAAAGTCTCATGATGAAAATATTTTTCACCTTCCATGTAACAGGATAATAAATGACCTGTCCATTTTTATTTTCCAAAAAGTTTCATTTCGAAATTGTGTATCTGGTTAGCATGTACTACGACGAGTTATCTTCACGAATAAACCTTAAAATAAGTTCAGGTGAAATGTCCAAAAGTTTCCAACTCGGCGAGAGTAAACAACGCCTTGTTACTTCTTACTGCTGACACGAGTTGGACGTGATACGTAACTAACCCAAACTACGTTTATTTTACCGCACAGAATATAGAAAACGACCCTTATGTCTTCAGAGAGCTGTACACAGTTTATTTAAGTTTCACGCTACTTGGTGACGCTAACTTGCCACTCCCGTTCAGTATGCCAAAACTTTAAGTCTGACACTATGACTACAATATTCTCCGTGATTTTTATAAAAACCTAGAATTAACCTTGATAGTTTGTGAAACGAAACGTAATATCCCCTCTGTTGTCAAGGGACCAAACATAATCATGAAGATAATGGAATGTGGAATCACGTTAAACGAGATCCCTCTTGTCTAGCCACTATCAGCTCTGTAACAATAGATTCCATTAGCGTTCAAACAATTGGGACGGGCACCTAAAGTATTAACTGATACTTAATACTAAAACAACCTCTAACTAATGTTTAACCATGCTTAAAATGGGTTCAGTTCAATTTGAAAACAAGTATTTTCTTCTAAGATTTCTTGACAGTAAAATGTCTTACTACGATATAAGACTTACATTTTAAACAAGAGCTGTTAGCATCGTTGAAAAAATATGGTAGCGTGTGAACGTGCCGTGGCCATTTATCGCCGCTCGCTGGCTATAAGTCAACTGTCACCATAATCGTTTGTTTCATGCTCACTTTGCCGTCGCCGGGAGTGGAGTGTATGGCAATTGAGAGTTACTTGCTCGTTACGCCGAACCAGCGTCTTGTTACATTTCTACAGGATAAGTGCCCCCAGTAATATTTTACTTGCGGCAATGGAAATTATTTTCAAAATTAAATCTGGTGTTCAAGTGCTCCGTTATAATTTTACGATAATTTACTGCGTTCACAAAAGTTGGTTTGTTCCAACGATATTATGTTATTGTATGTTCTTTTTTGGTATAACTTGGCAGCCGCTCAGAACATGTAATGGCACTAATGAACAACGTACAGCGCATATTATGGCGTCGCACATATCCTATATTTTCAAGACTTTAAATCAGACAGTCTATCTTAAATAGTGTCGTCATATAAACTTTTTAAATATGAGGATTTCCATGTAAGCAGTTCTTTGGCGTTGTTTTCATAGAGCTTTCAGGAGCAGTCTTCTTATTAATTTCTGTCAATTGTGAAAATCAACCGAGATGGCGAGCGGTCGTATACTTCTGCTAATACTTGTAAATTCAAATAATTTTACAACGGCATGGATACAATTCACTAGAACTTTCTTTCTGAAGACTACATCAAGATTCTCTTGCTGAGAATTTGGTACAGCGTTAAGTTAGCGAACACTGAAGACTTTAGTAATTGCGCCTTGGAAGTGTATCGGAGATCGGCAAAGTTTTCAACTCAACACATAGGTAGGTCGGTCTCACACGTCCTCGCCTCGCAACTTACCCTTAACGGACTCTGATCGGAAACTCTGCCAATTTATTAGCGGCACCCCGCGGGGAAACTCGAATTAGTTACCCCACACATCATTTTGTGACTGTGTTGCTCTTCCCAGAAAACGTTAATTGAGTATTGGCCATTTTATTTTGCTACTCTGTAAGATGAATCGAACATTCGTGTGAGGTTTTGTCGTCATTATGTAGGATGCATAATTAAACTCGTAATTTCATAGCCGCTTACAGGTTTGACTGTCGCTATAAGAGCAATATCTCAAGGTAAAAGCATGAATCAACTAATGAATGGTTAATTTAATAAATAATTATAAAAAGAAAACTAATCAATCACTTTAATCACCAATCCATAAAAATGCATACTCTTAATGCACTTTTAAAATAAACTTTGAAGTATTAAGTAAAATGCTAAAAAACTTTGGCTGCAAAGTTTTAAATGTCTCTTCGGTGAAGTTGGTGAAGTCGCCGGCACACTTACACAAGGCCTTATTAAAAATACAAAACTCGTCGAGTCGCTTGCCGTTAGTCATTAGACACTGCGGAGCAAAAACTTTGGGACACCCGGTGCTTGCGTAATGTTGATACATTTTTCTTGTGAAATTTCAACCGAGATTAATTGACACAACTTTGTCATAAGCTTTTAGAGATGGATGTTTTATTTTGCGGAAGCGACGCTGTTCACTTACTCTTAATTAATATTGCGGTAACTAAATACCTACGGTATTTTATATAGAGGAGGAAATGCTAGAAAAAAAGTAAAAAAAGTTTGTTTGTTCTATCAACATGTCTCGTTCAATTTAAAAAGTTCCTTTTATTAAAGAAGTGCATTAAAACAAAAGTAAGTTACAATGTTGTTGCTTCTAAGACTCTTACCTATTCGCTAACTATGCAACAAAGTTAACGCTATAAACACGGATTTTAAGCGAAATATAGCAATACAGAATGTTTTTTTCATGTGTTATACATAATACTATGCACAAAACCAAGCACAAAAGTCAAGCCTATGAACCCTCTACCTCTACCAAATATTCAACCTCTTGATCTTATGAGTTTCCTAATTGATATGTAATGTAACATAAATTCAAAGTAAAATATTCAACTAGTACACGTGTTTCAGAACGTAGCGAAGGCATTCGCCTGGGGTGCTCGCAGTAAATATTAACTTGCTCACTCCGGTATCGCTTTCTTGTAAAATATAGGTGAAGTTAGAGTAGTTTATTTAATGGACCCGTCGCCGACTTTCGCCTGTACTCCCTAACACCCAATCCTGAAGCAATCTAAAGACTGATCAGACGATCGGTCGCGCTTACCTACTCTTTAGAAAGCTCGAAGTGCCAAGACACGGGGTTACAAAATACCGCTTAGAACTATTTGGTATCTATCGGAAAAATCTTTCCTCGACTCCTCAGGATTCTTTGAGTATAATTAAGTCTGAAAAAATGAAGACTACGCTATAGCTATGATGTGTGAGTTTTTATACAAAAATATTATAAGGAAAATAGCAACTTCAGTTAAATAGAAAATAACATAGCTTCTGAGAAACGACTAACCCCATAATGTATTAAACCCATGCATCCATTAAGTCCAATACGTAAAAATCTGTTGGCAGAATTACTAGTATCCCTAATATCACCTAACACTGAACATTGAACATACCGCTAATTGGGAATTTAGGTCGAACAATTTTAACGAAAATCCATTTCGTACCATACGGTCTACAATTCTACTGGCTTGTTAAAAATGTAATAGTCCAATGTTCAGCGAATTGTTGCATCTGCGAATTGGCCAATATGAATAGAAAAAGTTCAATTTTTAACCGACTTCTATTGCAATTTATGATTTATTGTTTTCATTGGTTTATGGATTAGCAATAGGCAAATGTTTTTATTAAATCTTACTAATCCTACTCCCTACTAATATTATAAATGTGAAAGTTTGTGAGGATGTATGTATGTAACTCTTTCACGTGCAAACGGTTGATTTTGATGAAAATTGGCGGCAATATAGCTTATAATATTAGAATAACATCTAAGCTACTTTTTATATAGGTGTGGGAAGTAGTACCCCCAAGAAGCGAGTAAAACCGCAGGCAGAAAAGGCTAGAAATGTTTTTTTTTTATAATAACCAAATGGATGCACTATTTGTGGTACAAGTACTTGCCTATTAATTAAGGGGCGACTAACGTAAAACGCCTGAAATTGACAGTAACCCGCTTTTACAGAATTCCAACGGACTTATAGATAATCATACCTTAATCCAGGTATAGTAGTCAACAATTGTCCTTCAGCGGTGACCCAATGCACGTCCGGAGGCGGGTGACCTGTTGCCCGGCACAGTGCGTGCGCGCCTCTCGTGGCGGGCCACAGCACGCGCGCCGGCGGTTCCGTGACAAACCGCGGCCGCTTGTCGCTTGCGCCCACCGCTTCTAGTACTGCCAGAGTGATGAGCATCCATGGCAGCTTGTACTCTGTAACAAAAAAGTATGTTTGTAAACAAGATCTTTTCAGAATTTGATTATATGTGACGATTTGCGGCGGGATTTTCTTTGCATCGAAATATGAATCATCTATTTGTTATACCTATTTCGTATCTATCACTATCGTTATGTTAACAAAATAACTAATGACTTTTAAAACGACAGAGCCGATTTTGCAGAAACAAGTCTGAACACTACTGCTTATCAAAAACATCCCATCCAAATCCAGACAGAAACAAATATACAGCGGTCAAGCTTACAACACCCCTCTTTTAGCGTAGAAAAAGGTAAACTTTTAGGTAAAACATGGTTTTAATTGACTAATAATGTTTTCCGAGTTTAATATACCATTTTTCCAATAAATTGAATTGGAAAGTCATTGAACTCTTCCAAAAATAATATTATTAGAAGGGCCTTTGAACGATACTTCAAATATTTTTTGATGAATGCTCATTTAGCATTAAGCGTAAACACTGAAGTTAATTCGTTCATAAACAGAAATAAACATTCAGAAATTAGTCCTGATCACAATTAATTCACAAACTTTCCACCTCCATAAATCATAATTAAGTAGAGCATCCAGAAATGTGAAAACAGTTGCACGAATGTTTGTTGAAAAAGTTTTACTTTAATTTCCTTTAGCGTTTTAACATTGCATCTACGAAGTTAGACTGCCAGGCATAATCCATCAAAAGTGAACCAAAACGAATCAACTGCCGGATCGAAAGCTGAGTTGCGTTTTAAAACTTTTTGAGAGAACGCTTTGTATAAAATACTTGGAGTCAGCACTTTTCACTAGTAAATTAAACTGGCCTTTCGGTAGACTACGTGGCTTCTAAGAATCCAGCCAATCGTTATCGGGTCGTTTGCTGTTTTACTTAATTTCAAAGGGTGTTTATAATACTTAATTATCTTGCGGAAAACTCATTTAAAGTTTGGTAAGAATTTTCTGTTTCCAGTTATAATAACACAGATCAGATACTAAGTTACATATTATATAAATATACCTATAAACAATACACTCAGAAAAAAACAGGAATATGAATAAAAAATAGAATGTTTCAGCATTCAAAACGATACTTTGAAAAGATACGTGTTAAACCTCCACTATACATCACACTTGTCAATACAAGCGTAAAAATATGTAGATTTCCACTATTTCAAGATGAAGCGGCGGTGTCGTTCATAGCGGGGTCATAACATAAATCAGAGCGAACCTCTATCGTGAGGGGTGACGGTTTATTTACTGCCGAGGTGCGACCCACTTGCCGGGAACATTGCTCAGCTTTTAAATTGAGATTTTAGTTCACACCGTGCTTTGATGAAATTAAATTTTATGAGTTAATAGTTGTGCAGGTGGTGTATCTTGACTATGAGGACCAAATCTCGTATGGTCAAAGTCAAATCAGTCATTTTACTTAGGCTTAGGCCTTTACAAATTAAGTAATTATGAATTTAGTTACCATAGTAACTTTGGTAATGACTTCAAAATAGTTGCAACTGGTGTAATGTATCATAATGTACGCATTAAACAGTTATTTCCCAGAAATATTTCTACCTGATCATAATTCTACGCAAGTGCGGTAAAAATAATGCAACATGTTTTTGATACATATCACTGCAACTCCTTTATATGATAGTTATGTTCACTATTGTATGTACCTTCAAAAAATGAAAATTTACTACCGGCTCTTTTAATCTTTTTGTTATAAATTTACAAAAAAGTAGAATATACTTTTTGGTCTACAGTTTTTTTATTTCAAGTTAGAAACCATTCTTTTCCAGAAAGATTTTGAATGAAAAGAATTTAAGTTGAGTTAACCCACGAGGTTCTGCGCTACTTCTGAAAGCTTTCAAATTATGTAAAATCGTTGCAAAGATGTGAAAAGTTGTAGCACTCCTGGGATTGTAGCCTGCAGGTATCCCAATATTTTTGTAAAAGTTATATTATCACTTACCTTTTAATACTGAATCTTAATCGAAATTTTAGATTCTTAGTAGAATACCAAGAGATTGTATAATCATACCCTCAAGCCTAAAATTTTATCATCAAACCGTCCATTAAACAATTTGCATAAAAACCGAATAAATTAATCTAAAACAAACCTTTCATTATTTCCGCATTCACTGAACACCGCTTTCCAAACTATCCATCTAAGTCATGATTTCAAAACAGTCACAAAAATCCACATGCTTTACAGTACACACTGCAGTTCCAGAGTCATATTATTTTAACAACACAGTTTTACTTCATCATCTTTGCGGAGATCGTTCGAAGTTTTCCCTCCAAAAGTGGTAAGGGAGTCAACACATGTTTCGCGGACGGCGTTCGCACGCGGACTGGGGGCGAACGACTGAAACCCGCCCTCGAGTTCTCGACTGCTCCCAACTGATATGCTACACTGGCCAACTTAATACCCACCGACTTAAGTTTGATTTTATGGAGGAATCGGTACTGGACTTGTACAGCATTTTGATTGTTCTATCAACTAGTTTTGGTACAAATTGGAACTGACATCATTAGTATAATTGGCCCAAACAAACTCAAAACAACATAAGCGAAAAAAAATCCAAAAAAAAACTATTTACTTTGGAAATTGAAGGTGGCATTCGTACTATAAAGCTGTTGACACTTATGTTGACGGAGAACTTTCGCCTTAGCCATTAAATAAAAAAAAGTTGTTTTTACTGAATTAATAAATATATGCATGAAAGTATTTTTCCTTTGTCTCACATGGTCGTAAAGCTCGACAGAAGTTGATTAAGCAAAATATAATTATATTATGTCTACGGTGTAAAGGACATAAAAGTCGGAAAAACAAGGTAATAAATAAAATCAGCTGATTTATTGATTACAGATTTTGCTAGTGTGTAATACAATAAAAATGTTCTGCCGTCGCATTGCGCTGGGAAAAGTGAGCTATCACGTTTTTTTTTTTTTTTTTAACTCCTCGCATTGACTTTATTCTGCATACCCGTACACAAAACTTATTTACTATATTTAGTCCTAAAATTTACAGTATAGCTTTTGTTGTTTCAGAATGGAAATATTCTCCACAACCACTTTCAAAGCTATTCAAGGTTTGTCTTATTTCAGTGCGCCATTGAAATGGAAACATTTAATTGCAAACGGGCAGCGGGCACAGTTGCATTCAAATCGGCTCATACCGGTTATTACTGGACCAAACCGCTTTGGGGTTGCAATGCGATTGTAAATGTGGGAGGTTGTACCGTATAAGAAAATATATGGCATTCGTGTTGTACCTCCTAATGGGTTCTCATTATTACCATGTAAACCAGGTATTAAATCGAGCTAATGTTGCTTTTAATGTAACAATGTAAGGTTCTAAGCTAAGATTATCATTGTGAGTAACTTTCTTTAGATACTACGACTAGATAAATATGAAGTAGATACTTATATAAATACCAAATATTGATTAAAAATCTGAGACAAGAGTCATCATAATAGAAACAGTTATAAAACTAATTATTATTTTATGGCCGCATGTTTTGTTAAAAGAATACAAGTAACTTAACACAATATTATCTTCCTAAAAGTTATTTTAAATATGAAGCTATTAAGGGCTACAACTTTTCTTGATAAACATTTAATTACAATATTCAAATGAGTCCAAAATAAACAGCATTCAAGCCTTGGCTGAAATATATTAATTCTATTAAGTGTTCGCGGACGATGATCGGCCAACGCGCAGCGCGCATTAATTTCTTGGACTCGAACGAAAGATTACCTACTAATACTTCTATTGGTGGCCATGTTGATATTTACGTGCCTTCTAACACTTTTTATTTTAGTTAATGAAACTAGAAATAAGTCTCAGGAAAAGTATACGATGAGTAAAAATTTCTACTGAAGTATTTGTCACTTACCTATTTTTTGATAAGATAAACTCATCTTCAATAATCAACAATTCAATATAAAACTTACATTGCACATTGCACACTGCGATTTATTTACATCAAATTTCCCGCCATATTCACAATATTCACAGATAAATAAAACCATAGACACGATGAGTTACCCCGAGCGAAAGTATGCAACAAAAATAAATTTTATGTACAAAATTTAACAGAAATGACATAAATATTTTCTTTTCAATAAAATATCACTATTTTTGACAATTATGAATTTTAAATAAAATAATAAATTTTAAATTGACTGGTGTATAAAAAATTGCCATAAGTTCTATTTGTGAAATATTCGTCATCATTTTCAAATCGAACATTACATGTTCTATATTCGAATTTTTAAACATGGTATCTGTGCCAAAAGCAAAAAGGGTACGGTTAGCTATCAATCTTTGCATGCACCTAATAAGTAGGCATTACGAGTTCCCCCAAGATTATCGATTCCTCATTCAATAGATTGGAAGAGAGCCCCGATTTTCCTCAGAATGGCGTACAAAGCTGGAAAGCAGAACATTAATTCTACTAATGCGTTATCCGTATTCACAGATATTACATTTCACCTGCTGTAACACCAAAATGTTAATATCAATAAAGAACCTCCTTTCATATTTACATTTTGCTGGTTATTGAAAACATTTATTTTCGTGTTTTTTTGTTTGCGATACTTACATATTCACAAAAAAACATGATGAATGGATGAGTGAATAATATTCGATATGAAAAACTGTTTTATTAAAATGTGTATGAGCCAACGTAAATATTTGAGAGAATATAAGCTCGCTATAAATGTTTAAAAGAAACTACATTGGCTTTAATACTTTATACTCATACTTTAGATACACTTACAAAGTATCTACAGATTTAACACACATATCCTAACTTTAAGCTTACTTCAAGCAACTTATTTATTGTTGGTGAGTAAAAAAATTGTTGCAGGCAGATGTCAGAAAAGAATTAATTTGATTAATTTGTATAATTTAATGAGGATACCGAACGAAGAGGTAACATGTTTGTTTTCATGGGTTTTCCGTATTTTATCTCAGTCGGTGACGCAAGACTGCTCACTACAAACATTGATGTAAGAAGAAGGGTTCCCACACAAGAGTTTTAAGTATATGAAGATGTAACTGTAGAAAGTAATGATACTTACACCGTCTATGACTGTTCAAATTCAAGCTCAGAAAGACATACGGCAATATTTAATTGTTCTAATGAACAACACACAATGTCTTTGTGCCAGTGGCTAAGTAATTTGCAAATCAAACCAATAATCTAACCTTTTTTATTCAAGTTTCAAATTTATCTCCTCCTCCGATTTAGCAATGAAACAAAATTCTGGCTTCAACTAGTAACAAAGTAAATTTTCATACATTCATCTTGTTTAAGAGCTAACTGCGTCAGTTTCAGATAATCTACATATTTAGACTTGCCGAAGAACATCTCGGCTAGCTAAGGTTCAATTTTGCGGTAATATTCACGGAATTTAGAGCGCCTCTGAGGGTGTATCCTCAGTGCGCTGAGTCAGCAAAGTTCGCTACCTAGCCATCAGGATCGCTACTTAACAATCTGCTTTCAATGCGGGCGCCAAAGATTCTCATTGGTAACGTGAGCAGTGCTGATAATTTTGCCTTATCATAAACTTGTTTTTGTGCTTAGATTGAAATTTGGAAATATGTAATAATGACCCTTACGCAGTCGTGGTTAGAGCAGCACGTATGCTGTGTTGTTTCGCTGACTGTTGCCGCTCAACCTTGCTAGCCTATCAGAAAAAAAAACAATAAAATGTTAGATTTTGTTGATTTTACAAAATGCTAGAAGTTTTCGTCATTCTATTATTCTTTTTGTTGAAAAAAATATAATGACTTATTACTCGGGCTTGACTTCTGTTTAAATTCGAATTTCACGTCACCGGCACTATAATTAAAAATTCAATAGCATTATTGGTCTTAAAACTGACATTTTTTTCTGGTTTTTCTTTTTCATCGGTAATACACCAAATAATCTGACTGTCTGCAATTATGTATTCGTATAATGAACAACATAGCTCCGAGAATAATTACCTACCATTCAAAAACAGCATAAAGTAAAACTAAATTCACAACACTAATACGAAACATCTATAACCGATATGTATGTATAGACGTACAAATTACTAATGATTCCAGCCTTTGCGTGCAATGCTGTTTAGCTAGTTAGGCACAATTTAGCTGGACGTGATGATTCGAACGTGTTCGGACGTAAGCGTGGCACGCGCGCACCGAATAGCCAGTTATACAGTTAATGCCCAATGACTGGTAACATACGCAAACAGTGTTATTCATCCGGGAATAACATAATGACGGCCGTATTATGGTGATATGCTAATGAATATCAGGCATTCAAATTTTAAACAAAAGAGGTTCCATGCAAAGAGCAGACCTACTTATATAGGATTCCATGATCAATAAAATTATGATTCGTGCCATAATATATGTTTTCGTACCGTATATTGGTTGATTCACGCAACGCCATTATCATTATTCGCAATTTACTTAAATCGATTTTCTTTGGAGCGTTATACAAAATTTGGCGGTCTAGGCTTCTGTTAATATTCAAGCGGAGCATCTGCCATCAGCGTTCGTAACAAAGTTATGGAAATGGTGATTCTAAGTAAGATCTAGGGCCGCCAGACTTAGAGTTCACAATGTAAGGCTTTTGTGAATTTTTGGTTGTAAAAGTTAATAACAGAGATAGCCTTTACAAGATATTGTTAAAAAGCTCTGAACGCACCATAGACCTTTCACACTTTAGAAACTAAATCATGTAAAACTTTAATCGCAAACTTTTTCCTCGAGCCAGACGGGCCAGATATTAAGAAACACTTTCCAATCTTTTATCCAACAAAGTCCCAAGTTCACGACATTCTTTTAAAGCCTACTAAATTTCTACCTCGTTAAAACTTCAGCCCTTGGTAGATGCTATCAAAATATCAGAAAGTCCCTTCCTTCATTTACTCTCGAAAAAAATAACAATAAACTGAAATGACCAAAAGTCCATTAAAGTTTATTATTTAACAGTGAAGTTGGTCGTCCGGGCACTAAGTGCAGGTTTATGCAAAAGTTTCGCGCCAAAACTGTAATACCGTTATTCTTAACTTTGTAAGCAGCTGTGAGCGGCCACCGGTACCGTATTCTTGAGCGACATAATTTACTTGAGGAAAATAAACTTTCCAATAAAATATTGAAGTTATTTTTCTTTATTTAAATGTATGAAAATGCTTCAATGTGCCTTTTATTACTACTTATATACACATGAGTTACTCGTATATCCAGCCACTTATAGGTATTTCTATTGCTCTTAATCTTTGAAAAAATAGCATTGTTAAACATTCTAATTCCTACTTAACTTTTCTTACCTTTAAAAAGAACTATAAAGAGAATAGAACACTTTTCACGTTCAAAACTCGTCACTTCTACATAAATATTTTTCCCATATAACGAATGAACGGATCAATGGCTGAAGCTAAGCAATAGAATGAATATTAAGGTCCAATAGCAGTTAAGTAGTGCAGATTGCAGGCTAATTAGCTACATGCTCCGTAATGACCCAATTCACTCCGGCGACTTTTATAGCTTCTGCGGTAACTTCAGAGAGAACGAACGCCTTTTATATTTTATTTAATTCTTAATTACACTGAGACCTTATGCTGAGTAATTTTATTTTTTGTTCTAAATAATCAAAAGGTTTTCATCAAAAGCAAAGCTGTGACATCGCAAGCATAAGCTACGGTATTGTGCGATCGAGGATTGGTAAAATATTTTCCGATTTTCATAAGGCTATTTATACATGACAACTTTAATGTCATGACTAATTGAGTTCCTTCCTTTTTGAGACAAATGAAAAATATTTTTACAGAACAGAAGCCATCTCAATAGTTTTAAAAACAGAGTGGCAAACCTCAAACTACTATCGAGCACTATCGATACCGGAGCCGAGCGAGCCAAGCCCAGCAAAATCCCTGCACCCAAGTTGGAACGAACAGCCAACACTAACGAGATGTCGTATATTTTCATTTACTTCGGTGCCGTATTCCAAAATTCAGGTAAGGACTGGCTTCTATCGATAATTGGCTTTTCTCTGCTTTGTTTTCCAGCACAGCTATACTTGCTATATAGTCAGATTAACTGGGATAGCTAATAGAGTAACCTAGTAAGTACCTTCCTATTGTTGTATATTGCTGTAGGTAGTTTTTGTTCGATGGCGGCAGCAAGAAGTGTGTAGTTTTATTATTTGTAGTTACGTAGACGGTATTCAAATGTACTGAGCGTTAAAGTAGGTACTTAGGACATACAATAATTCAAGCAACAAGAGAAAGTTCTGTCTATAAACCACAAAACTTTAATGCCACAAGAAAATTCTAGAGAACGTGGTAAGACGGCTGTAGTGGACTTTGTGGTATTTAACTCCCAAGACATTCCTGTCTTGGTAACTATATAATGAGTGGGCTATAATTATTATCTCGGAGTCTGACCACTATTTTTATCAAGGAATACTACCCAGTAGCAATTACTGTATGTAGAAGTAAGCTTGTAATTGCTTCATGTAAAATACAATACTCGCTGTATTTGGTTAGTTTTCCCAAACACGAACTCCGATATTCTGCCGTTTCTGGGAAAATGGCAAATCATTTTGAACCTATTGGTGTATCAAAATAGAAATACGATATTAGTTTAATATCTGAACAATCAGGAATATTTCCAATAAATTACTGAATTGAGCCCCGTCCAATATTACTTAACGAGCTAAATCAATTACTTCCCCCATACAAAACGCCCACGTCCACAAGTTATTGTGACAAGAACAAAGTTCCCTGTAATATTCCGTGTCGAGGTATGAACGGTCGTCAGTAAATTCGCTGCGAGTAACATGCCTAAACTTAGTTCTTTCAATGGCAGCAGTTTACTAAGTTTCAGCATGCAATCATGTTCCATGTAAATTTAGAAGTTCCTCTTTTGCAACTTTGTAATACAACACATTAAGAAGTTGGGGGTAGTTTCAGTTTAATGCCTCGCAGGTGAGGTCTAGACGCGACTGATCTTGCTTTTAAGGAAAAACACTTCGCTACTTAGTAGCCGTATCGATGCAATCCTTTTAGCTCGCAACTAAGTACTTTGAGTACTTAATAATGTCGTTGTGAGCATAAATCTTCTCGCGCGCAGCATTAGTGCAGATATCTAGTAACGGTATGCAAACAGCTTAGAACAAACGGATTTTCAAACGACCTGTTTTTAGTACTTTTAGATCCAACATACTTTTTCGTAAAAAGTATTAGTCCAATTACATTGTGTAGAACAGATTGCAGAGTTGATTACATTCACGACCATATTAAAAAAGTTGTAGTTATTTTAGTTTTAAAAATCCAATAAACCATAATATTCGAGTCCCAATACAAACAGGCTCCAAATTACATAAAGTACAGACAACAGCAGGTCAACGTATACGAATCTGTCAAATTTTACCAGTCAAACGTTTTACCCCCATTGCGATAAGGTTGAAAATCGATTGCAGAAATTTTACAGATTGTGGTATCTTGATGTGCTGTTGTCTGTACATCTCAGGCAACGGTAACAGATCCCATTGCCGTTCAGTTTACGGCACTTCGAGACAGGCCGCGACTGTCGGCAACTTGTACTGTCGCGCACACGCTAAACTTTACGGACAACTGTCAAAGGGCAACTCTAAGAGCCTAGGTAACAGTTTATTGGAGATATTAACATTATTTTGAGATTGTAAAATTTTGTGTTCGGTTATACTGGGTAAATGTAGTCTGTGACTTAGGTTGATGAAAATTAAGTTTGTAATTTTGTAGAAATATTTCGTAAAACTTGTATGAAAATTACTAGCCAAATACACTTAAAGCATTATCAAATATACATACCTACATTGATGGTTCGAGAAGTAAGTGAAAAGGTAAAATAAATATCCTTAAAATGCGCTTATTCACAGACCCTGGGGATCATCCAGTCCCTTCCGTCGTTCGACCCACAGTTGCTTTGTATAAACAAAACTAAAAAGTAAACCAAAGTTTCGAGATGACTTCATCCACGTTAATTTGTGATAGGACTTGATTAATTGAAGAGAAACACTCAAGATTGATTTGATAACTTTAAGAAACTTAATTAATTCATCTTAAAGTAGTACTAAAGTGATTGCGACAAAAGTATTTTTTCACGTTGGAAGCAATTAAGTATATTCGCGTGTCTATCAGCGAACTTGTTCCTTTTCGAGGTAACTTTGAGATATATTACCGACTATATACATCGCTAAGAAGCATATAGGTACGTTATGTTGTACAGATCACATTAAGTTACCACAATCTGTCGAATTTCTGTAATCGATTTTCAACCTTATCACAATGGAGGTAGGTTAATGTTTGACTGGTAAAATTTGACAGATTCGGGTAGATTTACCTGCTGTCGTCTGTACATACAGAGTTTAGATAACATAAAATGTTTATTAACTTAAGCAATGGTTAAGTCGTTCACGTTATGCATTAGTTAGCTAAACAAGAAAGTTCCCGCCACTGCGGCGAAAGTCTGTGTGTTTTAATATTCATACAAGTATAAAAGGCTCTACAGTTAATTCTTAACTAAAACTCATCATGAAACCACCTGACAGTATTTGCCGTATCAAACGTTACTATTCATGTNATAATTATTATCTCGGAGTCTGACCACTATTTTTATCAAGGAATACTACCCAGTAGCAATTACTGTATGTAGAAGTAAGCTTGTAATTGCTTCATGTAAAATACAATACTCGCTGTATTTGGTTAGTTTTCCCAAACACGAACTCCGATATTCTGCCGTTTCTGGGAAAATGGCAAATCATTTTGAACCTATTGGTGTATCAAAATAGAAATACGATATTAGTTTAATATCTGAACAATCAGGAATATTTCCAATAAATTACTGAATTGAGCCCCGTCCAATATTACTTAACGAGCTAAATCAATTACTTCCCCCATACAAAACGCCCACGTCCACAAGTTATTGTGACAAGAACAAAGTTCCCTGTAATATTCCGTGTCGAGGTATGAACGGTCGTCAGTAAATTCGCTGCGAGTAACATGCCTAAACTTAGTTCTTTCAATGGCAGCAGTTTACTAAGTTTCAGCATGCAATCATGTTCCATGTAAATTTAGAAGTTCCTCTTTTGCAACTTTGTAATACAACACATTAAGAAGTTGGGGGTAGTTTCAGTTTAATGCCTCGCAGGTGAGGTCTAGACGCGACTGATCTTGCTTTTAAGGAAAAACACTTCGCTACTTAGTAGCCGTATCGATGCAATCCTTTTAGCTCGCAACTAAGTACTTTGAGTACTTAATAATGTCGTTGTGAGCATAAATCTTCTCGCGCGCAGCATTAGTGCAGATATCTAGTAACGGTATGCAAACAGCTTAGAACAAACGGATTTTCAAACGACCTGTTTTTAGTACTTTTAGATCCAACATACTTTTTCGTAAAAAGTATTAGTCCAATTACATTGTGTAGAACAGATTGCAGAGTTGATTACATTCACGACCATATTAAAAAAGTTGTAGTTATTTTAGTTTTAAAAATCCAATAAACCATAATATTCGAGTCCCAATACAAACAGGCTCCAAATTACATAAAGTACAGACAACAGCAGGTCAACGTATACGAATCTGTCAAATTTTACCAGTCAAACGTTTTACCCCCATTGCGATAAGGTTGAAAATCGATTGCAGAAATTTTACAGATTGTGGTATCTTGATGTGCTGTTGTCTGTACATCTCAGGCAACGGTAACAGATCCCATTGCCGTTCAGTTTACGGCACTTCGAGACAGGCCGCGACTGTCGGCAACTTGTACTGTCGCGCACACGCTAAACTTTACGGACAACTGTCAAAGGGCAACTCTAAGAGCCTAGGTAACAGTTTATTGGAGATATTAACATTATTTTGAGATTGTAAAATTTTGTGTTCGGTTATACTGGGTAAATGTAGTCTGTGACTTAGGTTGATGAAAATTAAGTTTGTAATTTTGTAGAAATATTTCGTAAAACTTGTATGAAAATTACTAGCCAAATACACTTAAAGCATTATCAAATATACATACCTACATTGATGGTTCGAGAAGTAAGTGAAAAGGTAAAATAAATATCCTTAAAATGCGCTTATTCACAGACCCTGGGGATCATCCAGTCCCTTCCGTCGTTCGACCCACAGTTGCTTTGTATAAACAAAACTAAAAAGTAAACCAAAGTTTCGAGATGACTTCATCCACGTTAATTTGTGATAGGACTTGATTAATTGAAGAGAAACACTCAAGATTGATTTGATAACTTTAAGAAACTTAATTAATTCATCTTAAAGTAGTACTAAAGTGATTGCGACAAAAGTATTTTTTCACGTTGGAAGCAATTAAGTATATTCGCGTGTCTATCAGCGAACTTGTTCCTTTTCGAGGTAACTTTGAGATATATTACCGACTATATACATCGCTAAGAAGCATATAGGTACGTTATGTTGTACAGATCACATTAAGTTACCACAATCTGTCGAATTTCTGTAATCGATTTTCAACCT
The DNA here is from genome assembly GCA_002382865.2 of Heliothis virescens. Classification (NCBI taxonomy): domain Eukaryota; kingdom Metazoa; phylum Arthropoda; class Insecta; order Lepidoptera; family Noctuidae; genus Heliothis; species Heliothis virescens. Next base: position 9,046,378 of record NWSH02000019.1, read on the forward strand.
TATCACAATGGAGGTAGGTTAATGTTTGACTGGTAAAATTTGACAGATTCGGGTAGATTTACCTGCTGTCGTCTGTACATACAGAGTTTAGATAACATAAAATGTTTATTAACTTAAGCAATGGTTAAGTCGTTCACGTTATGCATTAGTTAGCTAAACAAGAAAGTTCCCGCCACTGCGGCGAAAGTCTGTGTGTTTTAATATTCATACAAGTATAAAAGGCTCTACAGTTAATTCTTAACTAAAACTCATCATGAAACCACCTGACAGTATTTGCCGTATCAAACGTTACTATTCATGTTTGTAAAACATATTTTTTGGTGGTATACTGACGTTTTGGAAACATAAATAATACTCATTTTGTGGTAATTTATTAAGGTGTTATAGTACCTATTTATGTAATAACGCTATACTACTAAGAACACCAACTACAAACTAAACTTGAATAATATTTATAGCATTAGTTCTACAATTCCTTCTTAAGTAGTCAACGAAAATAATTTCTGGAGGAGGGATATATTAACAGATTAAAGTAAGTACTTAAACTCACACTCACTTTCTTTATAAACTTTAAACAACAAATAAACACGTAGCACCACAATTTCTAGATACAAAAATGTAATCTACGTCACAAATGGAGCGACGGACGACTCGAATATTCAAGACGGAGTTTGTTCCGACAACATTTTACACAGCGCATTTACTTTATAAAATCTATTAAGCCGTCCGCGATCAAGTGTTGGTACTCAACGTTTTATTCATGCCGGTATTAATTCCTCCAGGCTCGTCTTTACTCTCACTAAATCTATCGGCTTTCGGCTTTAGTGAAACAAAGAGCCATCGGCCATCTCTAAACGCCCTCGCTCGTATCGGGATACTATTTAAAATCGGTTTGACTTAACAGACGATTATTGGATTGGAATTAATTGCTATTCGTGTTTGAGTTTTTTTCCGTTCGGCTTCGTGTTTCTCTGAAGCGTGTTTCTTTCTTGTGTAGCGGACAGGTTTTTATTTTAATGTTTTTATGGCCGTAGGAAAGTTAAAATGATTGCACTACAATGCTAGCCAAATTTTAATTTTCTCTAGAACAATGTCAATTATTAATATGTATAAAGTATTTTCAATAATATTTTCAATAATAATAAAATATGTTCACTTATTTAAAAGATAATAAAAATATATATAAAAGAGATAGAAATTTAATAAGTTTAAATTTAAAAAAAAAACTATTAAATCCCCATCGCTATCGACTGGGAGCGTGCCCAAAAGGCTGGTAGCATTGCCTCGCTGAACGGCAATGCTGATCCGTTGTCCCAGCCAGCCGTTTGGTCACGGGAAGCGTCAACCAGCTACTTAGATAATTCTTTAAATAAATGCTGTACAATAACGTAGAAGCTGTGCTAGACTATCCTTAAATAAGTGATCTTGCCTTTGGGTAATTCAATGTGTAGTCTAGTCTAGCTCAGAGCCATTTATCAGGGCACGCAGTGGAGCATGTCGTAATCAATAGTTTATCGCTAAGCTCCTCTCGAGCACAAAGCACGCAGTACCGTCACTAGTTTTCCTACCCAGTTAACATTGAGAGTACTCATCAGTGGACGAACGGTGGCAAAATGTTATTATCTTATTAATATGTATAGTGTTGTATTTACCTTATAAATAATATAATTCCTTTGTTCTACTCATTTTCGTTTTTATTTTGATATTGAACATCAATAACATTCGTTGTTTATTTAACCAATAATAGGTTAGTAAAAGATTTACCAATACACTAACATATTTCAACATTATCTTTCATTTAATGAATCAAGTTACAATAATAAACAAAAAACCCAACAGCCCTAACTACGTGCGAAACATTTTACAGAATAAGTGTTGTACATTATTCCCGTATTAGGTAAATCTGTGCTCGATACGTAAGGCGGTAATATCGGCCGGTACGGCACACGGCTTACATCCGGCACAGATAAGCCGCACTTGTATCCGTCTCGCCGGCACTCAAGCCTGTTGTGCCCGATTATACCCACGGATTCCCTTTAATGTCGCCTACTTTATTGACAATGTATTTTCAACGGTCACACGGTAAAATATATCTGCGGCATACAAAAATTGCCCTATAAAAGGAGGGCAAAAAATTCATTTTTCGTTGAGCAACTTGTTTTAAAAAGTATTTAATTTTCAGTTATACGTGTTGAAATAAACAGTTTCAAGTTCTAGAAGGTTCTGCAATAAGACTCGTGTTTTCAAACCTTGGAGGCTGATTGAACAATCCACACACTAGTTCTCCTACACACGACCAAATAAACAAGCTATTATTGCGGTAGGTACGGTGTAGTTTAAATCTCCAGCAAAGGCTACAATTACACGGTCGAGTGGCTTCGTTCAATGGCGCAAACACACCACAAAGATCAGACTGTAAGGAGTACGGAAATGTCTGTTTACATCACATGAACCGAGGACACACTAGTTAGGAGCGACGTGCACGCGAGCCTTCTTTAAAGAAAGGACATTTTTTTCAAAACTTAATTGGTACTGGCTATGATAATAACGAGGTAGACTTGGTACCTATTAATTTTATTATAAACTGCATACATTATTGACAGATATGCACCTACTTTTAAGCCAGAAAACAAAAGGCTCTCGATACATGTCTGACTCAAGATCCAATGCAGGTAAGGAATGTCAACTATTAATAAAACAATTCCTCAATAACCAGATTTACATTCAAGATGATAAGGCTAATCATTTTTAAGCATGTCCTTCGATAACGCCACTTAGTGTGCGACTATCCTGAAGGAGCACAGACAAAAGGCGAGTTCACAATAGAGGCGCGATGCGAGAGCGCATCGCAGATGACAGAGCCGCGATAATAGAGCTCCCTGTTTAGCGAGCGCGTCCGGGCCGCACGGAAATGGCGCAGCCCTACAGACAACCTTCATTTCCTGAGTAGTCCTTTTGGCAGAACCCGAGGGACGTGATGTTAATCTCTGTTTTTCCTGTCATAATTTTGTATTCTGGCTGTACTTATTAGCTTTTTGCAAGTTGTAAAAGCAGTGGTTCCTTTGTCGTTTTTTTATGTGTGACAGGCAGATTGTGGGTCCTTGAAGGCCTGGAGTTTGCATATTACTGACTGTTCCCTACGGCATTGCTGATATTAACATGTACTTTTTGTGAAACTTTTTTTTATGACGATAATCAAAACCAGTCGAAATGATGTCTCTCAAAAACACAATGCTCAACATTTCTCTAAAATCCACAACATTTAAAACCCTTCATCCAATAAGGACGTCGAATAGTTCTGTAGTCCTAACAATAAGGCTGACAACGGCGTCAGTAGCAAGACAACAGGATCGCGAGTGTCACGCGTCGCGCTCAAATGAACAGCGAACAACTGCTAACAATCCGTGTCGAAGAACTGGACACTGGACGGTTTATCGACGAAAATGATGCTTTATTTGCTGTTGGAAATGGAACAATGGAAGTTTATTCGTTGAAGAGGCTATAATTGTATAGCGGTGAAGTTTAGAAATCGGCGAAATGGGAAATTCATTGGAAAATGTTATTTCTGTAGTGTTTTGTAATTTGTAGCGTCTTTTATTCTGACTATTGGATGCTTTGTATGCACCAACTCACTATTTTAACTACTATGCATACAAAGGACAAACTACTTTATTGATCTTTTTTATGTCAGGAGAAGGTGACAATTTCGTTACCGTCTTTCATTTTGATGATAATCTATTTTAACCAACTGCCTTCGAAATAGTCTTTTCATTGCACTTTTTAATTTCGAGCGAAGTCCTGTCCATGTTATTCACGTCACGGGTGTTCCGCGCCGTTCCTTCTCGGCGGCTACCCGGAAACACTTCTCGACAATGACTGACATACCTACTAGACAAAAAGGTTAACATATCCCCTCTCGAATACCTTGACGTCCCAATGTGGAGAGATGTGAAAATGATTTAGTCATGGGTTACGTTTCTTATTTAAATACATACTTTTAGAATATTGTCGATGGAATAGATCACAAACTTCTTCAAGAAAGCTATTTACGTGAAGGAAATAGTCTTAATTCTAAGTAATGATATACATGTTATGACCAAACAGATACAATATTTTTGTTCTAAACGTACAGACGACTACACATCAAGTTACTACAATATGTCAAATTTCTGCAATCGATTTTCAACCTTATCGCAATGGATGTAGGTTAATGTTAGATTGGTAAAAATTGACAGATTCTATACGTTGACCTGCTGTCGTCTGTACTACAAGTATAACAAACGTAAAATGGGGTACCCATATTGTTTCCTACAAATATGACAAAATAGTATTGAAGGACTCATAACTTCTATCAAAATCGGATGTATGTAAAAGGTCGGCCGATGTTTATGAGAATAGAGCATCCAAGGTATCACAACTCAGTCTTCTCTACACGTTCCTAAATTAATATCGATGAATATTCATACACAGGAGGTTTCTGACACGTGAAAAATTGCAGGCCCTCTCTTAGGACTGATCATAGAAGACAACAAAAAATGGAACAAATGAAAAGCCTATAGCCGCATAGAACCTACACTACAATGACCATAAAATAAAGAGTACCTACGTATTTTTAAAGTTTGACCATAGGTACATCCCTCAGAGGGATTCCATTTTCCTCCATATCTGTACGAACGTTACTAAACAAAAAAATCTCAACCTGTATCAAGAATCCATCGTTCACACAATACTACCTCATATATAAACCATAGCTATATGTAGTGACGTGTGCATGGGAGGCGATAGAGTGAAACTTCGGAATAAAGACTAACGCCAGTTGTGAGCTTATTCAAATTTAACCTAGTTCACCGCAAATAGCTGCCGGCGTTAGGTGCTAGATTTAGCGCCGAGTTATAGCAGCCTTCAATATTACTCAACCACATGCTTTTAATGGGTTCACATTAAATAATAGTTCCATCTAAAATAAAAGTTAATGTAGGGAAAAAAAATAGATTGTGAGAAGGTAGAAATAGATAAACTTATTAAGCTGATTATTTATGTTACAAACAAACTGATTTTACGTCTAATTTAGTACCTATCAGTTTGAAACTTTTACCGTGCATGTAACCGTCCCTTGCAATAAAAGAACAACGAAGTTGAAGCCGCTACATGATGAACTACAGTGCGGCTCCACGGCGCACCAATCTGTCATCGTTATAAACTTTTACTACATTACGCTGCACGGTACATACACGCTCATATTAGATTTGCATGAAACTTGTTTCGTAACCAAGACACACATCACATCAACATACCACACAATTTTAATGTAAAATTATGTTAAACTTCGAGTAACATTATACAGAAATTTTCAGAATACGCAAATATGTAACCGATCCCGAATTTCAGAGACAATTATTGTATTGTAACTTAATCTTCAGACGAAATAAATTGACGACACCGCTGAAATAAAGTTAGCATAATAAAAAGGCTCTTTCAATTCGTTGAACATGAAAACGGCGAATGATGAGTACGTTAGTACGTTTTTTTGAATGCGGTATGAATATAAAATGTCTGTGGGTATTCAGAATAAGGGCACAGGTGGACAGCAGCGCTAAAAGCCGATCCGTGTAGCGTGCAGTCCGCCCCAGCGCGTATCAAGCATTTATCATTGAGTTTACACGCGGCATACATTACGGTTAACTAAGTACCTTTTTAGTTTCACCTTCCGAAAAATGGCCGCCGACACGGTTTAGATTTTATTGTGGGTTTTTATGGTAGATTCTTTTTAATTATCTCGGGATTTAACGAGGTCGCTCCTATCTTTATTACTCCTACTTAATTTGCTGTGTACCCTTCATCTAACAAACATGACAGAAAAGGACATATTTGTTAAATAACTTTATGAGCAAACCCGTAAACTAATATATCATTGTACGAAGGTAGACCCTCCCTGAAAGTTTTTGATCAGTTGTTTGGAACTAAACAGAGGTACACTATACATAGAAACAGGAACATATTATTATATTGATAGATGAAGACAAATATCAATACAGATGAAGTACTTCGCCGAAATAATCGAATCAGAACTACAGGTTTCATTAAAATTAATTTATTTTAACTGCATGAGTAGGATTCATATGAACATACTGCTTAAGCTGAACCGCAAAACTGTTCAGAACAGTAAAAACTAGCATTATAAAACTGATACTTTAGAAAGAAAGAACATAAGTTCAATATAATTTTAAGCGCCACTTAAGTGTTTACTCACGTTTTATACGGAACTTAGTTGAAATATTATATAGACTAGCTATCACTTTTATTCCGCTATATACATAGGTGGTGGGATAGAACAAATTTACTTTTATTTGAGTGTCAGTCATGCATCGCGGTGAATGCTTGGCGCTCCATGTTCCCGGTTGAAATTCAAATGGAATTCGTTGGAAATTCACCTCTCACAATATGGAGTGCAGCGCCCCTTCTCTACTCGGTGTTATAGTTTCAGCTTTCTCGTTTTTTTTTTCGAAAATAGTTCTTCAGTCTCACGATATAAATATATTAATAGTAGTTTAAAATTTTATAGAAAGAAAACATTTTCTTTAACGGAATAAAACGACCAAAATTATAAATGAAATAGTAGGTGTCTGCATATTTTCATTTAGAAGAAGAATACTTGGATTACCTCTGCTCCGCCATTTTAATAAAATTCTATCAATTGAATTTCCATGTCTCTTAAAATACAATATCGGTTTCGTCCACCAATCTTTAAAACGTGGCTTCAATATAAAATTCATACTTCAAACTCGAAATCGGAATTCAGCACCGTAAAGTATTTCGCACTCAGAACGGGATGAATAATTCTCCATTCATAATACAAGAGTGGCATTTAAGATTAACAACTCGATAGAATACCCACTGACTACTGCCGGCAATTGAATACACTCAAATGAAACTGCAAATGCCGTTTTCAATGTCTTTCCCGGAAATAACATTTCGAGTAGGGTTTCAATTTAATAAAGCACGTCGCGTGTACGTTGTCGGGGTGTCTTGACTAGTAGTTACAACAACAGAATTCTTGAGATAGCGCTGTGCGCCACGCCTTACAAACGAGCAATAAGTGCAAGTGCTGCCAAATTACTTCGAAATCGCTGTTTGACGCGCTCTCTGAGGCTTTGTTTTACTGCCAACTAGAAACTTGTTCTTGTGACGTGTGATGTTCAAGGGGAAATTGTATCTTTAGTGCACACAGTATACATTCTATATTTTGATTTCTCCTATTTCAACAGAAAAAGCACATACCAAATACCTTAAAATATTACAGAACCAAAATCCGCATCATACTTAGTATCTAAATCCGATGTGTATTCAAAATCCGCGCGCCGACTATTTTCCGGGGCGCAATCTTGCATTGAAAGAGTTATTCCGGAGCTCCATACAGGGTGGCACAAAGAGGCTTTTATCGCGAGCGGTCGCTGAGTGCCAGTGCCGACCGCAAACAAAATCCGACACACGATGAATACCGCTAAGTAGGTTACATGTGATATAATCTTGAGATTTACGATACTGGAAAAGTAAGTGCCACGTGAGTGTTTTTTGATGCGTGAATGCGATTCAGATTGTCGGTTTATTGTGTTTGTTTGTTTTTGTTATCATAAGGATTAGGGTGCTGAACCGGAATATAAATAATAGTTCTAATTTGTAAAAGTGACAGACCAACTCGCTGCTTAGGAAGTCTATCGTAAACATATAACTGAATTAAAATTAATCATTATATCTACCCGGGTAGTGTGAACATTACATTTTTAAAACGATTTAAAAACAGAATACATTAAAATGATAGCAATTAAGGTTACGCAACAGCGGCACAATCGCGTCAATTACGTGCAATCTCAACAAAATGCAGCTCAATAAAGGATAATGAAGGCATCGCCACAGCGTGGAAAACTGTTTACAATATGTTTAAAATACGTATAAAGTGTACAGAATAGTCTCGTACAAGAATATCCCATTGAGCTGGCGGTTGAACGTGAAAGAGGTTTTTTATCGGGGCGCGGTGTGGCGTGGAGCGCAAGTGGCGAGCAGCACAGATAAAATCTAGCTTTGCTATCCGAGTAAATACGCGAGTGAAACGTGCCTTAGAAAGAACCCACTGGCTAATACCCTTTTGCTGTGTAGATTTACTGCTTGCGTGTGTAACGTGCTCTTCAGTAAGTAACTCTGTTAATTAAAACCTACGGATACACAAAAAGTAAACTCTTTAGTCTTTTCATCGTGAGTTGGCGCATATTTAACCTTATAACTTTACTTCATTTTAAGTCTTCTTTTGTGTTATTTAAAACGAAGTGAAGGTAGATATTTAAGCTGACAAAGCATTCGAACACGTCGACTGCAAATAACATAAATCCTCGTGCGCCAAGGGTAACAAAGGATTAAGTTTCCGACGTGGAAGTCTCAGACAATGCATTTCCCGACACCCAATAATCCGTCGCACAAAGAAATGAACGTGACAATACATTTGAAACAAGTCCTGTGTGGTTGTCGTACGTGGAGCGGTAACCACACCGAGTATCAGACGCGTTATGTTACCTCGTAAACGCACGAACTGTGCTCAAACTGTATATTTTATCGTGGAATGTTTGATTCAGGTCGTGAACAGTGCTGGTATAATAGGAATATTATTTTATTCTGTTATTATACAGTTAGCAAAAAAAACGAATGAACGTGAAAAGCTTTTTTCTATTTGTCTCATCATCATCATAACTATCATCATTATTAGTCAATTGCTACCCACTGCTAAACGATAACCATCCAGGTCCTGGGCATTATGCCTAATTACTAAATTATGAAGTCTTCGTCAAATATCATAATCACACGTATAGTTTGTTCTCACCTGCTTATCTACGACAAATAAAAATAATGCCAATAGAACCCTATTACTCGCTCAGCCTAAATAACACAAAGCATTTGTCTTGAAGCGGTGTAAGTCGAGCCGTTAGACATTAACCCCAGCCTGGCAACTTAACCCCCATCGCACTCGCTCAACTTACAACAAGTTACAACTTCACTCAGCAGATACGGTAATGACAGTCTGGGTTACAACTACATTACAGCCTTATTCACGAACTGTGATATGTTAGCTAGGAAATTCTCATAGTGTTTTAAGTGGCCTGGTTTTTAAACACCAAAAATACTCAAAATAATATTGCCTTTTATGCGCTTTATCTGTGTCGATTATTGTTTTTTATGCTTTGTTAAAGTTCCTCTAATCATAACTCATATGTATCAATTGAAATAAATTTTGTACTTTTACTGTCACACTTTCACCGTTAAATACTGTCAAATATTTTGTATATACTTAGCATAGCAGAGTTCTTGAATACGGACGTCGTACACGACTCTAAGTAGAAGCCATTGGATACAAGTAGGAATAGTAAAATCTGACCTTTGATCTAGATTGTTCTGCCAAAGGGCCCCAGTAATAGCTGTTTTGTATGTACTCGTAACACGACCTGAACAAAGATCTTGTCTTTGTCAGAATATGAAGTTAATTTTAGATAAATATGTCGGAATAAATAGAGTTATTTTTAAAAGATTTTATTAAAATAGTCTAATCTGTTAAAAGAACTTATTTTGAGTTCATTAAATATTTGAGTTCTTTCTACAAAATTATATTTTTGTGAATCAATCATCGTTCAACATTACTTAAAGCTATTTATGGAAATTTATTTACAGAAGTAAGGTTTCTATACTATCAAAATGAATGTAATCAGCTATCATTACCTATTTATGTATAAAAAGATATTTAAATGGTACTTAGACAACATAATGTCAAGAACCATTTCCATAAATAAATTTACACTAATATTATAAAGCTGAAGAGTTTGTTTGTTTGAACGCGCTAATCTCAGGAACTACTGGTCCGATTTGAAAAAATCTTTCAGTGTTAGATAGCCCATTTATCGAGGAAGCCTATAGGCCTATAGCCTACTTTTTATCAGGGTGCGCGCAGTAGTTCCCACGGGAAAGCGGGTGAAACCGCTGGCGGAAGCTAGTGTTATAATATAATTTATGCGTCTAATAAGGATGTCACCAAATATTTTTTAACGATAATTTAGAATGCTGATACAAAACCATATTCCACAATTCAATCTAAGATGCCTTGCATGATAAACGCGAACTTTTTGTAACGAAACGCTATCAATGTGAAGCATGCTCAACAACTGAGGCACGTACTACGTTAACCTTCTCTCGTAGCTGAATAGCTACGACGTAGCAGATATCTACGCCGTAGCCGGCGTAGCGCGCCTGTTTAGCCCTGTCGTTTGAGATAAGGGTAAATTCAAAATTTCGCTGCGGAGATAAGCTAATGAGAATAATTTTTGGACTGCCTCACTAGCATATTAAGCTGTTGTGTTATAATATTCAGGTGCTCAGTTTAGCTGCGTGCTCTGGTTGAGATTCCGTCTTAAGTTACACAACTCTCGCGTTCAACGAAATTTCGTAGAGTAGTTAACTTTCTAGAGTAGGGTTAAGAAAATATAAGATTAACTTCTTGAGGCGTCTTGAGATTAAGTGGATTTATTCCAAAACTTTTACTTTACTTTTTACGAAGTCTGACCTTTTACCGATAATGTTACTGAAAATATAATACGAGTAGGTTTATTTTTATTTAAATTGTTCTACTTTTTCATTTAGAAACGTTGTTTATGCAGAGAATTAGTAAGTTTTTATTAAAATAAACCTACGCTTGGCACCGCAATACTTTCGCGTAAAAACAGTAAATCCTCATAATCCGTAAGAAGCGTCAACATTTCGGTGCAAATACACGAAGCCAACTCTCGTGTGTTTTCTCTAATTTTTTTCTTCTTGAAACCACGGTCTTAGGAATGGCGAGGTTTAATACCATGATGAATAATACAATATGTTTTAGAATCAAATATGCAAGGATGCTTCTGCATACTTTTCAGTTTTACAAATAGAAGTGTTGAAAATGTGTTGCTTGAGTCAATTTTAGTAACTTGTCTATTATAATTACACTCAAGTACGTGATTAATTGAAGAAAATACACTTTTTATAATATGTTAAAACAATAAATATTTTTATTACAAACAAATAATTTTGTTTTATTGTTGGAAAAACAAAAACACTTTCATGAAATATAAAAGTAATGTTTGTTAATCGTCCCCAATCATTGAACTGGAAAACCAGAATACTGATGCTAGAAATAATATAGTTTACATTAATATTATAATGAGGAAAGATTTTTTGTATATTTGTGCGTGTATTTTTAATCTTATACTCAAAAACTACTAAACCGATTAGAAAAGGTTATTTTATTGGTAGGAAGTTTCACTATCCCCGGGTAACATAGGCTATATTTTATCCGGGTACGGGAAAACGTTCCCCCGGGACGTAAGTGTAGCCGCGGGAAACAGCTAGTTATATATAAAAGCCAAATTGCTAAGTTTACCTTACAGTACTGTCGAGCTGCTTAAAGAATTTATATTCCACCTGGGGGCGGTCATATTGCTCACATTACAAGTTTGTTATTTATTTTATAACGATGAAAATTATATTATACCTACAGGTGAAAGGACAGGGGTGAAATTGTTGAAATAAATATAATAATGTATAGTTAAGTAACTGTGTTATGTCGCTGTTATTTTTTAAAAGTAATTTTCCATATAGCAACTTTGCAGTGTTATTATTTATTTGAAGGGTTTAATGTTGGTATAATTAAAAGTAATATTAAATAAGGCTCTTTGCTGGTAATGCGTCATAATAAACCTTTTTATCGTCTCACTGCTGGGCAAAAGCCTCCTCTCACACATAGAAGGATTGAGCGTTACTCCACGCTTGCTCAATGCGGGCTGGTAATTTCAGATGGTAATACTCGTACATACATAAAAAATATTATGCGACAAATTCTAGCCCTACTTTTAATAAAACCAGCAGCACAGTCCCATCGCTCGTCTACAGCACATAAGAAATACTGTTTGGCATAATCTCCATTTCAGGGCGACAATTTGAAATCCATGCAAAGCGTGGAGTGTCGACGCAGAATTTAATAACTACCTCTACGTGTGACAACCGTTTGTCATCTGAGACGTGTTATTAAGGTCAACAGGGGCAGGTCTGGTTATTGCTACTGTCTACTTTTTCACTTGCTGTGATTTGTGATGGTATGAGTGCTTTTGAATAAATCTATACTAATATTATAAAGCTGAAGAGTTTGTTGGTTTGTTTGTTTGTTTGAACGCGCTAATCTTAGGAACTACTGGTCCGATTTGAAAAATTCTCTCAGTGTTAGATAGCCCATTTTTATCTGGGTGCGCCGAGTAGTTCCCATGGGACGCGGGTAAAACCGCTGGCAGAAGCTAGTGGGAAATAATTGGTGAATATTTGCTAATATTATAAATGTAAAAGTTACTTTGTCTGTCGTCGTTAATGATTTAAATGCAATTAAGTACACATCCGTGTACAAGACTTTCCAGTACTTTTTTCATGCTCTAGACTGGATAGTCTGTAGTAGCATGGGCTATCTTTGACTGCGCCGCTCCTGGGTAAAAATAGCCCAAGTCTTTTCAATTATTAATGAGGAATTGCTCCGAAAGAATTTGTGAAATGACTACATTCAAAAGCATAAAGTGCCTTCCTTCTTTTTCAACCGACTCCCCAAAAAGGAGGAGCTTCTCAATTCGACCACGTTTATACATATGAAATCATACTTCATAATATATCTATTATCATATTTGCTAGATACATGCTCGCAGATATTATAGAGAGGTGTTTTAACTTATGGTAGTTAAATAAATATTTATAAATGATCGAGTACAAAACAACTTGACGTAATACTATCATTAATATTAATCACTTTTGTAAAGTCTTTAGGATTTTTAGGTTTAATTATAGCAACAATCTTACTCCTTCATAAATTACGCCTTTCCCTAATTAACACTGAAATAAATTGTGTAATAAATAATTCCAGAGTGACCATAATTTTTGTGGTATATAAGTTAGTTTGAACGCTTAGCATTTAAGGGCTTGTTATTTTAAATTTCCTTCATTATAACTGAGAGAATATTTAGAGTAACTCGTTGTTATTCTTGCCTAACAAAAGTAACTGAAGGAAATAGTACGCAGAAATCCCAGAGCGCGCAATAAAGTGATTGTTCTAACGACGTTCCGTGTAATACAATGGCCAATTAGTATTATAATAGAGTTAAAACTATGCCAGCATAACAGATACATTTATTCTCTGGAGAATAAAGTTATTTGCATACAAAATAATAACGACAATTATGAGCTTAAAATGTTACTACACAAATAAGTTTGAGCTAAGCGAATGCTTTTGTGAAGCACGCGGTGTGTTGCGAGTTCGATTCTCGCAACAAAATTAAATAATTTCTAATAATTTGGATAATGTACTGGGATACAATGGTTCCTAAAACATTTTAAATTTTTAAATCAAGGCTACCATATCCAAACAAAGTGCACACTAAGAGCTATTGAGCAATTTGAATTAAACTTATAAAAAGAAGAAAATACTGATAGCTACACAAACTTAATTCCATAAAAAAAATATACCTTCTCCAGCATTTACAGGTCCTAAATATAACAAGCTTATTGGTGGTCGGAGTCCATTTTGGCAATTATGTTAAATAGATAAGACGGGGCAATACAATGCGAAAACGACGGCCCCGCGGTCCCCAAGAGTCCCGAGGTCCCAATAAAAATAACGTTTTATATTTGAAGAAATTCGTATGATCTCTATCGTGCTTAAGAATGGGACTTAGATATTTTGAGAGAATTTAAGAAAATTTTCTCTTATCATGAACGTAAGTATAAATATGTTCGTTTTTATGTGCTACTACTTTCAAGGCCCCTACACACTTATAACTTTTAGTCGGCCGATAGTTTGATAGAGTGAAATGCGTGAAAGTCGATATGGCTAGAAAGAATGTTACTTTGAAATGACGGCAAATAGAAGAGAATGGAAGAAGAAAACGTGCTGCGCTGACCCCAAATAAATTGGGATAAGGGCAAGAAGATAGTTTGATGGGGTGGGTTTGCCACTGCACACGCTGCCTAAATAAACGTGTCGGTGGTGAGTGCGCACACAAGCCAAACAGTCGGCCGATTGTATATCAACTAATTGCGTGACTTTTCCAGAATTTCGTTGGCTATCCCATCAAACTTTTTTTAGTCAATCGATAATAGTTTGTTTCAATGTGTCCCGTTGTGTGCAGTCCCATACATGTGCAGTCACGTACATATCAAACGCCCGATTAACTGTCGGCCGACCAAAAGTTTGTAGTGTGCGGGTACTTTTACTGTTTGTGTATCAGACGCTTCTACTTTCCATATTGCCTTGAGATATAGAATAAAGAAATGGTATTCTAAAAATACCGGAGAAAAAGAAGAGGTTAATTTATACCAAATATCTGAAAAAGAAAATCTTTACCAAAATTACTTATTCCCTAAGTAAAACCGTTCATAAATGCATCATTAACATTTCACAATACGCGTCACAAGTGAGAACACCGATATAGTACATCCGAAATCCACAAAAAATCCCTTTACAATGAAATCGATGGTTTACAGCCGCACGCTTTATAAACGCTAACCGTACAAAATTAAAGGAGCGTTTATTATCATAATGCGGTACGTAAAAAGCTTTTGCTCGTTGTTACGCCAAAATCACTTTCCCTGTGAATTTTTATAGCATTTTATTGTTTATGCCCGCCACCCAGCCTATTACAGCACTTTGCGTGTGAATTATTTGGCAACTTGCTTGCGTACCACCCATTACACGATTTATGTAGCCGCCCAACAATGTACACAGCAAATAATACAATGCCCGTTAAAAAATCGTGCGCCGCATGTTTATAGCACTTTACGAACTTCAACTGTACTTTAGCGAGTGCTTTTTGTTGGTGTTCAATAGCTTTGTTATTAATATTTTATTAACTAAAGTTCGAGATGGGCTATTTAGAAGTTCGTGACTCAACTTTTACAAGAAGTATGCAACCCGATGTGGATTTGCTTGCAAAAGCTATTTAATCTAATTTACCTGTTACTGCCTCAGTAAATTATTTCTTTCTTTCACCGATAGTTATTTGGTATTTCATCAATATGTTCTGTCGACAGGCAGAAAGCGATGTGTATACGCAAATTCCAAAATTAATAAGGCTTACAATTTTCAGTCCATGTCTCTGAAGCTTATATGAACCACATACCTTAAACTGAATGAGATTTTGAATCCTCTTAGCGTTCACTATGATACCGTCGCATTTTCTTCTAATTATAACATAATGTAACCTAGTGAGACTCTTGATATCTACTACAGAACCCCGGAGGAAAACACACAAATTCATATTAAAGTAAACTAGAATTTTCTTCTTTATGTGCTGGGTTTACGGGTCAAAGTTGTTTGCGCAACTTTATCACATGATATAGCTATTAGTGCGGACGGTTGTACCTTTTTTATGATAATAATATTGAAGTTGGAGAAAAAACTGACAAAGCCGCATATATCCTTATAAGATAATTATACTAAATTGAGCTTTCTTCATTTGTCTGTGTTTAAACAAATGAAAACAAAAAATGTTGTACATTTTATAGATAACTAGCTTCTGCCCGCGACTTCGTACGCGGATCATGTCGCTTATGCCAGCGACAACGGGGTCGTCAAAATCAAAGATCTGAAGCATCTTATGTCGTATTCTAAGAGCCCAGTAGCGACTGAATATGCGAGGCGATTCAGAACTTTCATTTTTGTAATTCAATCCACCAGTTTAAACAACTTTTGCTAAGACATCATTCCTACACGTGTTATAGTATAGCTGGGCTCTTGAAGTTCCACATAAGGTGTTCTAGATCTTCAAATTAAATATCTCAGCAGAAAAAATTTGATCGCGTGGATAAATTTTTACAATGGCACCATTCTTGTATCTCTTATAGCTTAGCTCGTCTGTTGCGGTTCTACATCAGGTACATACACCAGAAACATAGGACTTTCATACAAACTACCAACCCCCGTTGTACTCCCCTAGGAGTATATTTTAAAATGTGATGCGATGTCTACACCCTAAGAGAAACCTATCTTCAAAATTTCATGTCACTTTCTTCAATTACTAAACCCCTATTTACCACCTTAGAATTTCAAAAAAAATGTGAAACACGTGTTTACTTATTTATTTCAAGGAATAACTTCACGAAGTTTTATGTCTAAATTCGTAATTAATATTGGTTCGCCATACAAATTTCAACCCCTATTTAAACCCCTGAGGAGACGAATTTTAAAGAATCGTTTCTTCTCTCGCGTGAATCTCTTATGATGAACCTCTGTGCAAAATTTCAGCTTTATTGGTTTACGGGTTTGGGCCTTGCGTTGATTAGTTCACCATACAAATTGTCAACCCCATTTTAACCGGAAACCCCATTTTAACCCTTTAATGGATTTATCTTATTAAAATGTGAAACACGTGTTTACTTATTTATTTCAAGGAGTAACTTCACCAAATTTCATGTCGAAATTCGTAATTAACATTCATTTGCCATAAAAAGTTTCAACCCCTATTTCAACCGCTTAGGACACGAATTTCAAAAAATCCATTCTTAGCACGCGTCAGAGTCTAACGATGAACCTCTGTGAAAAAAATCAGCTTTATAGGTTCACGGGTTTGGGATGTTGAGTCAGTGAATTAGTCAGGACTTTGAGTTTTATTTACATAGAAGAAGAAGAAGATAGAAGACTACTCGACGCACCCGGATAAAAAGATATAATAGCCTTCCTCGATAAATGAGCTATCCAACACTGAAAGAATTTTTCAAATCGGACCAGTAGTTCCTGAGATTAGCGCGTTCAAACAAACAAACAAACAAACTCTTCAGCTTTATAATATTAGTATAGATTTCATGATCTACAGTATTAGTGTGATGTACTTTTATAATAAAACTTACCGTTTAGCTGTAAATCACGAAATACATTGTTTTTTGACATTTGAACATGAATAACTTTTTTTCCACACATGGACAATCATGGAGAACTTTCAGGTTTTGTTTATACTGGACTTTTGAACAATTGTATCAAAAATCAGCTTGTTGCGAATTACACCGAATGTCTAATTTGACCGAACTAAAATGACTTTTATACCTTTAAAATACCCATAAGATTCTGCATGAACAACGGTTTCTGTAGAAACCAATTACCAACGATTACGTTAACGATGCGAAGAAAAATTTAATTCAACATTAATTCCAGGAAAAGCTTAAAGGTTTACAAATATGAAAAATGAAATATTTATTTATAGCGTAAAAGCTGCACTTTAAATTGATTGTATTCATCATAACCCACGTATTTATGTAGCTCAGAGGAATCGGCAACATATAAATAAAGTATCCCATCCTAAAGATACTTTAAAAGTGAAAGTTTGTAGGCTGTGGACGTATGAACGTTTGTTTCTCTATACTTCTATGCTTAGGTATATTACAAAGCTGAAGACTTTGTTCCTTTGTTTGGTTGAATGAATTGAATGCTAATCTCAGGAACTACTGGTTCGATTTGAAAAATTGTATCATTGTTAAATAGCCCACTTATCGAGGAAGGCTATAGGCTATCAGGGTGCGCGCATTAGTCCCCACGGGACACGAGTGAAACGTCGGGCGGAAGCTAGTTTTAATATGATCCGCTTACCACTTAATTATGTCTATTTTTCACACAATTACAATAATCAGTAATGTGTAATTAAATCATTAATTACTATTCCATTTAACATTGAATTCGCAGTACTCTGCACTAATTCTAGAGTGCTGTTGTTTACCGAATGTAACATTTATTGGTAAGGCCTAGGCCGTATTGGGGTTACGCCATACACGACTTATATTCATGTGTACTAGTGTTACTTGTGGCTGTATATTCATTTAACACACATATCGGATTATTTCAGAGGTCTGTTATAGTGCAACGTATTCTATAAATCCAATATACAATTTCTAACACTGGGCTTTGCGTAGACTTATATTCAAGCTATAGATAGAACGATAAGTTTATTGCGTCAGTTACAGTCATTTGTTATCGTTACTTAATATTTATTGTTTTATTACTTTACAGTAAATTCCATAAACATTTAGGTACATCATTTAAAGCTAAAACACTATCCCTACTATAACATTATAAATGCGAAAGTAACTCTGTCTGTCTGTTACGCTTTCACGCCTAAACCAGTGAGCCGATTTTGATGAAATTTGGTACAGAGATAGAATAGACCCTGAGAAACAACATAGGCTACTTTTTAACCGGGTACGGAAAATATTGCCTTCGGGAAGCGGGCGAAGCCGCTGGCAGAAGCTAGTACTAGATATACATGAAGTATGAAGAATGCAATAAATAAAAATCCAGTCGAGACCACAGACTCATACTTTCAATGAGTAGGTATGTACACTTGCAATTAACTCCAACTATTGATTAATATTAAAGCCTGTATATAAATAAATTATAAGCTTTAATAGAGTGTTCTCCTTGTGGTGGTCAATGGGCGATTCAGTTCCCGCATCGTGTGCGCTGCATCGTAGCGAATGCATATAATATGACACAATTATGTGCAGCACAATGACGCTACGCTTGCATAATGCCTGCTATAACCGGACAGCTAACTAGAAAAATAAAACTCATTTCGTACAACTAGGAATATTAGATTCTTTCTGATTTAATTATGAAGTAGGTTCCACGTAGTGATTTGCTAATGAATATTACAAATGCTTATGTGAGTATCTATACTTTCATGTTATCATAGAAAAAACACAAGAACAAAATTTTGAGGTTTTTTTTGTTAAGCTTTTAGACTTTTTCATGCTGCATGCTTAAGGGCTGCATGTGGTAAAGTAAGCTAAAGGAATATTATTTCATTAACGACATTTCAAGAATATTACACCATTTCATAGACAGCTATTCCTATTGAACAATATACTCATCGTGGGTCAGCAACAATAACAATATTACTTATGAGACTATTAGCACAATAGCTAAACAATGTTACGATTCACGCACGGGGCAAAATGTTTGGCTCTATGTCTCAATGCGCTTGTAATGGAACAATGTAACCATTAGAAAAGGGAAAATGTGTTATACACCCCCGTCTCGTGGGTACTATTTCACGCACTCGGTTAAAAAGTAGTCTCTAGCCTTTCTGCATAAATAGACTATTTAGCCATGAAAGATTTTTTACAAATCAGATCAGTAACTTTTTTCATTGATTGAAGAATTCAATTATATCAATCACTGTGTGTGACAGCATTGCCTTTACACAATATTAATTACGGTTACATACCTATTGTACCTAACTCCAGGAAATATATATTCAGTTTTATACTCCTTCTCTTTTGATGGTAGAATTATTTAATTTCGTTAAAATCATCGTTGGAGTTCGCCTCTGTATCATCAATATTATAAGTAGACTTTCAATGAACCTATTAACGATCCTCTTTCGATAATTATATTTCGAATGCATTTGCCGCTAATGGTAGAGTTATTGTTAATTCATTACACATTAACCGAATATATTAATGCTGAACATATTATGTGCACAGACAAATGAATATTATTCATTTATAATTTACTACATAAATATGTACACAACCACGTTACATTAATGCTGCAATTGTTAATATTTAAAATGAGCTATTCTATAGTACGCGATTGTTAAAAGCCGGGTCCAGACGAGTGTAACATGTAATGTAATCCACCGTGTAATGTAGCACGAATTCTACGTGTGGACGGCACTACGAGCATTACATGTAACGCTCGCGCGGCGCTCGGGGTTGATCCATCGGCTGTCGGTTTTTCGCGCGAACACAAAGACGCTCGCTAGACGTTCACACTGTTGATGCTAAATAACACGTAATCTTACATTACACGTTACACTCGTATGGACCCAGCTTTATGTAGTAATATTTTATCACTGAACATCCTATAGCGCTTTTACACGTCCGTCGAACGTATATGTGCGACACATTCCGAGCAGCAAAAAAGTTAGAAAATCCGCGGGAGCATGCAATTCTTTTTTTTTAATATAGAACTCATAACTGTTAACCATGTCTGTCAAATATAAAGCTTGAAAAAATCCTACTGGTAGTTCTCCCGTAAGCGCAGATATTTTTTGCAAAATAGTTTCATCTTTGCGCGTCATCAATCTCAAAAGACCTATTTCACACTTAAATCTATCAAAGGCCTGTTTACACATTGCAAGTTTTATGCCTGTTGCCTGACCATTTATAGCAGCAAGATGCGACTTGCACTGTGTAAACGTATCCGGCATTTCTTGAATTGTCAAGAGTGTTGCGTACTAGTCGCATTCAAGATATGCACCTAAAATTGCATCGTGTAAACGGTACGTTCAACAAACTTGTCAATTTTATCGAACCTATCTTTCACTCAACTTTCAGTGTGACCAGCCAGTAACGTCAAAAACGCAATCAGTATTTTTTTTGTCTGTCTGTATAATGTTACTTTAACGGATAGAAACAAAAAACTATGAGACGGATTTCAACGAAACTTATAATTACTTTTCATACTCCTGAGCTAGTTATAGTAGATATACTTTTCATTACGCTACAATCAAATGGAGCAGAGCAGTGAAGGGAAATGTTGGGAAAACGGGCAGTTACAGTTACAGTTGTATATCAAAAAAGGTACCTACCTATTACTTATTGATATTTTTCCTAAATTTCAATACAATTCAGGAAGCTTACAGGTTGGGCAAAATGGAAAATAGAATCAATTATGTAAATTGTTCTGTTATATTATTATCTAAAGGGTGCGGTGGTTGATTTTCGTGTTTTATTTTTCAGTATTTTAATTATAGAGCCAGAGCCATTTTTATTATAATACAGTAAAAACTCCTTATTCGCGCTTCCTTCATTCGCGTTTTCAGTATTCGCGGATTGAAAAAATGCGATCTAATTCCTTTATTCGCGGCCTAAGATTTCTTTATTCGCGGATCGAATCAGTCCAACGGTACATACATACCTCAATACAAAGCATTCTGTATAATATCTCATCGCGAAAAGTGAACTAATAAAAAAATAGACATTATTACTACGCCTAGATTGGTTTTTCAAAAGCTATCGGCGTTTTTTGTTTGGTTCAGCGGTTCCTTTGAAAGGACACAAGGACAAACATAATGTTTAGGTAAAATAAACTTATTTGTTATGACATAAAGTATATTATTAAATGCTGTCACAAATGGACGTCCCGTCCTTTGATAAGTGCCGCATTGCGTGTTGTATTGTTTTAATTTTCCATTCGTTACAAAAATTGTGATCGAGTAACACGTATCTTCCGCTATCATCCGTCACCTAGGAACGTATCCCCTATAACCCCATATAAATTACCATTCCATATTCACGGTTTCTGTATTCGCGGCATATTTACGGAACGTAAACCCCGCGAATGAAGAGCTTTTACTGTACCTATCGAATCGGTTGGCAAAGAAAATAAAATCGGAATTTTCAATTTTTATATGGCCACTACTCTACATTGTTTTTTTTATCAATTCAGTAAAACGGAATGTGACTTGCGTCAATAGAGATTAATGCAAGTCACATTCCGTTTCGTGCATCTGACATTTTCGACATTCTTTAAACTCGCAATTTTTTAACATCGATTATTTAATTTATTAACCATTAATATTTATTGTTTCATTATAAATATGAAAAAATAGAAATTACTGGGTAATTAACAAAGGCGTCAGTTAGCCGATAACTGTAATTATAAATTATAAACGTGTGCCAAACGATGTTTTTCAATACACTTAAAAAAAGAAAATAAATAATAAATTCGATTTCATTATGTGTAAATGAACAATAACAATGTCGTAAAACTAGCTATGGATGAATCTTATTTTTTCCGCGTTTGTAAGTTGACAGTCTGGCTAAGGCACTACTCCAAGCAGCCTACTGAAAATGAAAACAGTAAAATTGTATACTACAATTAACTACCACTTAGTTCTCAAATTAATTATAGTTTCTAATATTACACACACATTATTTATTTTTATGAAATCAAAATATTAGAGTGTAGGTATGTATTTTCTTTAAAAATCTTTTTGCAGAAATAAGAAAAAAACATATACTCGTATTTGTAAGAATGTCTGAAATAAACCTGAGAGCAGATAAAACACATTCGATTTGATTTTACAAAATATTAATGTTTTTCTTTTCCCACGTTTATCTGCAACTTGACAGTCAGGCTTAGGCGATGCCTAGACGGACAATATAATTACACAATATTTTTATCGTAATATTACGCAATTACATTGTCCGTCTAGGCACCACCTAAGTGAATCGTTCAAACTGCCTAAAATGAAAATGGTAAAATCAAATAGAAATTCCTATTTCAAATTAATTTTCAAATTAAGAAAGAATGCTTTCAATCAGTTTCTGTATTCATACAATTTTAATGCGTGGATGTATAATCAAGGGTACACTTTGCTGCTGCAGGTTGTTCGAAAGAGTTACCGCGGCCCTGGCACACAAAGGGCTCCCGAAGGAACACGGTGGGTTTTAGTCAGTAAAAGTGTGACACTCCCTTCCACTGTCACCCACAGCGGGAGGGGTCATACTGATGATTTCCCATCGATATATATAAAAAAAAGGGTACACTTTGCTCAAATTAAAAAAAAGGCTGTGTAAATGTTTTCGCACTAGTGCGGTAAATAGCACTTTACGTGCCTGTAGACGATGTGGTAAGAGACAGTTTCGTAGCAAGTGTATTGAAAATAACTTTTTCTTTAAGTGCTATTTACCGCACTAGTGCGAAAACGCTTACACAGTCTTTTTTTTAATTCGAGCAAAGTAGACCCAAAATTATTCATCCACGCATTAAAAATTTATGAATACAAAATTGATATTTTAATTTAAATATGAATAAAATAGCATTTTATGATAAATATTCGCCAATATTAATTTATAAAGCATTCTTAATTTGAAAATTAAATAGGAATTTCTACTTGATTTGACTATTTTTAGGGTTCCGTAGCCGAATGGCAAAAAACGGAACCCTTATAGATTCGTCATGTCTGTCTGTCTGTCCGTCCGTCCGTATGTCACAGCCACTTTATTCCGAAACTATTAGGACTATAGAGTTAAAACTTCGTAGGTTTCGTAGGGTTCGAGGTTTCTAAAACCATTTTTTCCTAAAGTCAATCAGTTTAGAGTAAGACACTCCCAAAGTGCCAAAATGTGTGTCCCCTCCCCTGTAATTCTTAAACTACCAAAGTGAAAAATCTGAAAAAAATATATGTTATAGATCTCAATAAAAACTACTGGTTTGAACAAGATACAGTCAGTAGTTTTTGAGATATAGCACTTTTTGAGTAACCGCAAATTATAACTTTGTTATTCATATATTTGTATGAAAAACAAAGTTATTTTTTGTTGTCGAGAAAAGTTTGTGTTTTGGGTAATTGTAGGTAATGAGTTCATTTATTTTTCATAGATAATGGAACGGAACCCTTCGTGTGCGAGTCCGACTCGCACTAGGCCGGTTTTTTTTTAATTAGGTATATAATGCAGTTTCAACGATTGTCTTAAGCGGTGCCTAGATGGACAATGTAATTGCGAAATATTTCGATAAAAATATTGTGCAATTATATTGTCCGTCTATGCATCGCCTAGGCCTGACTGTCAAGTTGCAAATAAAAGCGGGAAAACGGAAAAGAAAAACATTAATATTTTGCGAAATCAAATCGAATGTGCTTTTTCTGTTCTCAAGTTTATTTCAAACAATTCAAAAGCTATTTTAAAGAAAATACATAGTAACACTCTATTATTTAGTACCTTCTAAAATTTGGATTTCATAAAAATAAATAATGTGTGTGTAATATTTGAAACTGTCTTAATTTGAGAACTAAGTAATAGTAAATTTAAGATAGGTTCAATTTTACTATATAAGTATTCTCATTTTTATTAGGCTGTTTGGAATAGTGCCTTATCCAGACGGTTAACTTACAAGCGCGAAAAAAATATAATTTAACCATAGCTAGTTTTACAACATTGTTATTGTTGATTTGCACATAATGAAATCGAATTTATTATTTATTTTCTCTTTCTAAGTGTATTGAAAAACAACGTTTGGCACACGTGTGGATTTATAATTACAGCTGTCGGCTAATTGACGCCTGAGCCGAAGGCAAGGGCAAAATCAATCCCGCCTCGACTGTAATGACAAACTTACCGCACTTGTATCAAAATCTTGTACATATATTTTTTGGTTTGTATATTTGTATGTCTGAAATTTTGTCTGTTTGCATACGCTAATCTCAGGAACCACTAGACGGATTTTGATGAAACTTGGCAGACATATAGCTTACATATCAGAATAACATGTAGGCTTTTTATCCCGGTACGGGAAATAGTTCCCTCGGGAAGCGGGCGAAGCCGCTGGCAGAGCTAGTCTTAAATAAGCTCTAGCTTCCAAAGTACAAACAGTTCGTCGGACGTATGTTAACACGAACTATTAGGAAAGCCCTTTCGAATGATATATGCTTTCATTCTAGAGGGGGGATATCATTCCTTAAAACCATATTACATTAAGCTATAGGTATCTTCTGTTAAGACAAAATGGAGCGCTCAAAAAGACGAAGACCTTTTGATTAATATATGACACACTAGCCGTATTCCCGCGCTTCCACCCATGGAAACTACTAGCCGTACCCGGACAAAATATAGGCTATGTAAATCGTAGATAGTGTAGCTTCTCAACAGTGAAATATTTTTTTTCAAATCGGTTCAGTAGATATTTTCGAAGCTTTTGGGGTACAAACAAACGAAAAAATATTTTCTCTTAATTTTATTAGTATAGATTCTTATATGAGAATAGATATTGATAAATAGAGGTGCAGTACAATAAATTCATAACATGTTTTGATAGTACCTAGATACCTACTTACCTATTGCGCAATAATCCTCATGAATTCACACGACCTCATCTTGTCCCAAACCAACTAACTAAATACTATAAACCAGTATGGAAAACACCAAAACTATGGTACAGACAACAGCACATCAAGTTACCACAATCTGTCAAATTTCTGCAATCGATTTTCAACCTTATTACAATGGAGGACTTATTATATTGTTCGAATGGTTAAATTTGACAGATTGGTATACGTTGACCTGCTGTCGTCTGTACATTCATCCATGTAAATACTAGATATGTGATAAATATACGTAAACTATCTTGACTACAATTCTAGTTCCTACATAATATATAATGGCAACAAATTCCTAGTTACCCAGTTAAAAATATTTTAGGCCAGGGTTTTTAGGGTTCCGTACCCAAAGGGTCAAACGGGACCCTATTACTAAGACTTCGTTGTCTGTCTGTCTGTCTCCAGGCTGTATCTCATAAACCGTGATAGCTAGAACGCTGAAATTTTCACAAATGATGTATTTCCGTTGCCGCTATAACAACAAATACAAAAAATTTAAAAAAAAAAAATATGAAGGAAGACCGATTTGGGAAGTCGGTTAAAAACGCAAAAAAATAACACATTTCAAGTCGTAAGAAAAAAAGAAAGAAAAAAAATCCTCTCACAATTCCCCAAAGTCCAGGAAACTTGAATCAAAATATCTGTCAGCGCAGATATGAGCAATTCTTAATGCCACTCGACAAAATGTATGGGAGAATTCTGCATGCAGAAATTGCCTCAAATAGGTTAAATGATTGTTGAAACGTGTAAACGTAGGATGGCAATTATTTGATGCGATTAATGGCAGTCAGGACTGACACGCAATAAATGCGATCAACTTTTTGTACTATTGCATCGTGTAAACGTCTTTATACGATTTTTGACGACCATTATTGCCGGTCAATTATTCCTTACGATTTCGACTTTGACCATTCTTAAAAAAACGCTTAATGATAATAAAGCTTTATATGGATAGAACCAGATTCAATTTCTAAAAGTGTTTCTATATATACATAAAGAAATAACTGTTTTTCGCCGTTGGAATTACATAGTCTTTCAGAGCTAACAAAACTTGCCAATCAATAATAGCATCGTGTAAACGATTGATGGCAATTATTAGGTCAGGCAACAATTAAGTGCAGTAATCGCTCGCAAGTTTTTGATCAGTTGCACATGTGTTGCACTGTGTAAACGTAATCGTGCAATAAATGGTTGCCTGTCGCATCTTGCTGCTATAAATGATCAGGCAACAGGCATAAAAATTGCAATGTGTAAATGGGCCTAAATATCAGCGCGACATCGCGCAGTACCTGAGTTGTGACGTCATAAAGCGTTTGTCGCTACTCCTGCTTCTTCATAGCTTGGAGGTAATATTCTCACATTTTGTGCATAAGTAGGAGACAACCGCATGACCCGCTCCTCGGAGTTTAAGCCTTATGTAGGGCGACAAGGAGATTATTCAGTGCTACGCTTTGAAATGTTATGTTAAAACTATTTTTTTATTTGTGTTGGATATCTTGCTTGTGCTCTTAGATAGTAAAATCTTCTAAACCAGCATACCGTGAGTTCATAAGGTACTTCGCAATTTTTTTGCCGGCACAATCCTCTCCTTTATTACTAACTTACAGTTTAAAAAAAATTACAGTGCAGAAGAATCATGATAACCACATAATATAATATTAAATATATTGAATAATTATTTTTCTTCCTTTCTCAATCTGATCCATTGTTGATGTAAAATATACAAACATACTTAAAAAAAAATTATCCGATTACAAAAAATAAATCCATAAAAACATTCAAGATGGTGTACAATAACAGTAATATGGGGTCAATGCAAATTCCGTCCATCAGACATAGTCGACCTACATGGACGGATCACGGGCTTTAGTTAGAGAGTTCGCGGTAATCCGTTTTCCATTATCGCTGGCGGCATGACCCGCTCTCCCTCCACGCAAATCCGATTCCTGATGGACGCCCCCCACCATTGTGAATATGTAGCCTTTAGAACGACGCCAAATAGGTTATTAACTTGCAAAGCAGCCGGCCCGTGTGAAAACGTGTGTCTAGTATCTAGTGTAATCTAGTCCGAATTGTGACATAGTCGAAAGAGAGGAAATAGGCTATCTTTATACAAGCGCACCGTGAGATGCAAACGCATCGTGCGCGCCTTGTATGTGTGCGCCATAATATCTATGGAACGCCTCACGCACAAATAAGCTATACGCCCGATTGGCGCACTGTGAAATGAAACGATCCTAGATTTTGCATATGTGTGCGTGCGGCGTACCATAGATACATACACGACGCGCACGATGCCTTTGTACGAAGATAACTTACTTGCTCTCTTTCTACTATGGTAGTGATGACGACCGCCTAGCGGAACTGCATTATGAAAACGTCATTTTGAAACGCAATTCTGGTTGTCATGTTTAAATGTGATTGTCTTTCAGGTATGTTTATCTGGTGGAACATCGTCCTTGGAAAATTAATTAAACTGTGTTTCAGTTGTAGCGATATAGCAGAGAATATTGATATCTCACTGAAGCTACAACACAAGGTTTGTACTGATGTGCAGATGATTTTGACATTTTGCATAATTAAATCCTTCATGTTTTGCCGAATTAAATGTTATGTATATACAGATCGGTAAACATGATATTATATAGTTACGATACTAACCTGTAATTGATAGAGCTACAAATGTTTTCTTTTTTCGAAATTAGGGTATTGTGTCTCACGAAAGTTATAATTTAATTTTAATGATTCGGTTATATAACCAGACCATTCATGCGAGACAAAAAGTTTTGCAAATGACCTATAAGATATCTCCATACAAGATTATGTTCTAATCACAAATCACGCAAAGTTAGTTATAACTTTGCATTGATTAACTGGCCTGCAAATGACCCCCTTAAAAGCAATATATTTGGCTGCACGGCATTGCAGCACCAAGTTCGAAACCGCAGTGCCTGAGTGTACTCTTTACTCAAAGCGCTTCCCGACTGCTAAGTTACTAGTTAATAGTTCCAAGTGCTGATATTAAATCTACTTACTATTATTTTATATATGACCTTTTCAATATATAAAGTACATATGTTGCAAAAATATATATGTAGTTTATCAGTTGTGATAGCACCCATAACACAAGCTAATTAATACTTACCATGTGGCTAACCGGTAGTGTGAAAAGGTGTCCCGATAAAAAAAAATCGATCACATAATTTTGATATGATGTCATAGTATTGTGGCATATAAAAATACCTTAGTGCTCAGGTGCTCACTTAATAATGCTCTCAGTCTTACACTTATTTAAGTAAATAAATAAACTCACAAGTCAAATTACTATGCACAAACACACTGTGCCACGTGAAGTATAGACTTCAAAAACCTATCTAGCCTACAAAGCGTTATTTACATTCCACATTTTTGGTGACCTACATACTGTCAAAAAAAGGGCAGAGCTCCTGTCCTGCTCCCGTGCAATGTTTATATTTAAAAACTCGTTGTTAGCACAGCAGAATTGGTTGTGCGCACTTGATGAAAGCAAACATTCCAGCACGGCATGCGACATAATCCGATTTCCAATTATTATTATACAAACGAGCGCCCCTGACGGACATATTGGATAACCAATAGGTACATGTGTATATACCTATGATATAGGGGGAGCTACTAAGTTGCATTAGGATCAACTTGATACAATGTACTCGCGAGTATCTGGGAAACATTTATTGAAGAAACAATTAAAGATGTCGATATTTACATTTCTTACTTGGCACGTGACGATGGCAAGAGACCAGACGGCATGTCGCTATTTCCGTGGAAGTTGGGTAGGACTTTAGTGTGGGACGCGACCTGCGTCGACACTCTTGCGCCATCCCACCTTCCCGGAACTGCGTGTTGTGCTGGCTCTGCCGCTGCACAAGCAGAGAACCTCAAGCGGCGCAAATATAGTAGTCTTATTGGCAACTACATGTTTGAGCCGTTTGGGGTTGAAACTCTCGGACCGTGGGGTCCGAGTGCTCACCTTCTTGCGAAGGATATATCCAAGCGTCTGGTTGACACTTCCCGTGACCCAAGGGCTGGTTTTCATTTCGCACAGCGGTTAAGCATTGCCATTCAACGTGGCAATGCTGCCAGCCTTTTGGGTACATTACCAAGTGACAGTGATGAGGACCAATTTTTTGATGCGCTGTATTAGATTTAAGCTGTATATAATAGAATAGTTTTAGTTAAACGTTCACTGCGGCACAGATTTATCTTTACTTTCCAGTAACTGCGTTACGAGTTGTTTTAAACCTCGTACATACCCGACATTGTGGCGGCACGAGGCGTAGTAAACCCACCGCCCGAAGGAGACTTAAATCCTTTTTTTGGCGCCAGATAAGACAAAATTGGCGGCTTTTTCTTGATTATGATTAACAATGAGTTGATTAACCTAAATCTGCCGCCGCCCGTGGCAAAATTAATTAGTTTAGATTCTATGGGTAAAATAAAATGTGGGGTCTAATGCACCTCGTACCGCACTGAAAAATGGCAGGTTTTCGTATTTTTTAGTGATGGGAAAATAAATATCGATTTTATTTTTGGTTTTTATTTATCAAAGTTATGTACTTACTATACATCATACAGATACACGGCTAGCCTGCCGAGTCTCACTGCTGGGCAAAGATATAGGGAGCTATACATACATACATACAATAAAATACACATTTTAACATTAACGTACTTTGCTGATATATTTTTATTAACAAATAAACGTAGGTATTCTAATATACCTAGGTAACTTGGCATAATTATTTCACCTAGACCGAGTATATTTGTTATTTAAAGGCCCATTTACACATTGCAATTTTTATGACTGTTGCCTGATCATTTATAGCAGCAAGATGCGACAGGCAACCATTTATTGCACGATTACGTTTACACAGTGCAACACATGTGCAACTGATCAAAAACTTGCGAGCGATTACTGCACTTAATTGTTGCCTGACCTAATAATTGCCATCAATCGTTTACACGATGCTATTATTGTTGGCAAGTTTTGTTAGCTTGAAAGACTATGTAATTCCAACGGCGAAAAACAGTTATTTCTTTATGTATATATAGAAACACTTTTAGAAATTGAACCTGGTTCCTATCATATAAAGCTTTATTAACATAAAGCGTTTTTTTTAAGAATGGTCAAAGTCGAAATCTTAAGGAATAATTGACCGGCAATAATGGTGTCAAAAATCGTATAAAGACGTTTACACGATGCATAGTACAAAAGTTGATCGCATTTATTGCGTGTCAGTCCTGACTGCCATCAATCGCATCAAATAATTGCCATCCTACGTTTACACGTTTCAACAATAATTCAACCTATTTGAGGCAATTTCTGCATGCAGAATTCTCCCATACATTTTG
>NWSH02000019.1:9096968-9121045 GCA_002382865.2 Heliothis virescens
GGGCCAGGCCACAACAGTGCGTTGCGGCGTCGCATCGCAAAAATCAACAACGAACAACGAAAATAGCTGTGCAATGTTGTTTTTGCGATGCGACGCCGCAACGCACTGTTGTGGCCTGGCCCATAGAAATAGCCTGCGGAAACCTGCAGAAAGATTTCAATTATTTTTTTCAGTATACTTTTTTTGAACTGTTTTTTCATCGTCAGTTTTCTTGAATAATTGGCAATTTGATCGACGGTTTCTAATTATTCTAAATATAAGTTTTTGTTAAACAAAAGACGAACTGAATATCGTCCCCATTTCCTCAGATTCCGCACGAACCCACAACTAATACTAAAAGCGCGGCCGGCAGTAGGAGCTCGCACGCTCCGTTTCGCGCACATCACCAACTGGATCGAACAGAAGCTCAGCAAGGAGTTCGAGAAGGTTCTAGTTCTTCCCAACATGGAGGACATCATCGTCGACATCATGACCCCCACACCCGTACAGTTTGAGTAAAATTAACTCTTAAGTCGAAGAAATAAAGTGGGTTTTCGTGTGACGCAATGTTCGATTTAAATCGCATTTTGAATTTCGTTACTAGCTGGTAAGTGTGATTTAAAATTACATTTACTATGAAATGTTTGAATATTATTAAAGTTTGGTTTGCGAGAGATTATGAAATGGCAATTTGATAGTATTCTGTATGTTTTGAACGGTTTGACACGCTTTGTGGTACTGTATTAATATATTAAGATTACTCAGGGTATAGGCACGTGTAACATGCCAACTGTTATGTCGCCCAAAACGGTTCTTATGCTTATTATTTATTTAAAGAGAAACTTATTTTAACAATATTGTTATGAAGTCTACTAATAAATTATTGTGTTGAATTGCAAATTAATATAATTATACAATACTAGTTTTCAATAACATACTAATATCATTCCATACATACATTTCGACTACATATAAAATAGCTATAAGACGGCTTACAAACTATTCAATGCCAAACTTCATGATTGCTTCATTTATTTAGCATCTTATACAAAATTAAATTTTCTCATTTTCATAATCTTTAAAATCCAACTATCATTATTTAATTGCTCTAAATCTTAACTGTTCATTTATAAATATTCAGTTAACAACTTTGAACTCATATTTTAAACGAATAAAAATAAATGAGACGTTAATGTTCCTTTTAATTTAAACAGCATAAAAAATAAGTTTTTTAATTCAAAAACATAAAAGTAAAGTATTTCGTATGCATCTGTGTTGGAAAACCGATTGCTCCGTTAAAATTTTACATAAAGTTGTTTAGTTAACAAAACAAAAATGCAATTTCAATGAAAAAAATAATCTTGCCATAAGATCACAATCGGGACTTGATAAATTTTGCCTGCACTAAAAAATGCCGAGCACTTCAATTGTTGAAAACAACATAAAATGAGCTAAAAATACATACGTAATATATAAAAAAACATATAGCAATTACGTCTGTGCAATGATTAGAGATAAAGAAAATATATAATAAAATTAATTAATATATTTTAAAGTAACACTACGATTTGTTTAGCGTAAGTTGTAAAATTAAAAACACTAATAGTATTTACTAAAAATAGATTTATTGCGTAATTTTCTTTTGAGATGTTGTGAAAATTTTCCCATTTGTACAGACAGCAGGTAAACCTACCTCAATCTAAAAATTTCTTCAATAGACTTTCAACCTTATCACAACAGTGGAAGGTTAATGTCCGATTGGTAAAATTTGACAGATTCGTGTAGGTTGTGCTGGTGTCTGTACTATATACACGTTAAACGTTTAAAATTATTAAATATAAATTGCCTAAAATTGTGGTAGTTTGATGTGCGATATTTGCTCCTCATTTCACTAATAGGAAGCATACGGTTCTTATCTAAAAATATATTATAAAAAAACTAGTTTATTTTTTTTTGAAAATTTCGAATTCATCGCTAATGGTACTATAGTTTCTTATTATCGCGGTTAAATAATTTACATATTCAATGATCAACGTTTTTTTATTGGCACGACTACTGTTAACTCTACTAGTGCTATATTGAATTCTAAAATTAATATGCTAATATATTTCTGATTTTGCCACGTTTTGTTTAAATTATATATTTATTGACTGTGATGCTGAGGCCGACTTAAGTGGTACATAAATTAGAGGTGGTTTGACACGCTTAGACTAAATTACATCCTTGTCATTGTTAAATAAACTAACGCAAGTAGGAATGAGTTCAAACAAAACACTTATTTTTCTTTTCGCTTTCATTCTACCGTAGCTTGTCTTTCTTCATTTCATAGCAATAAAATATTTCAGTGTTAATTTTTTCTTACTTGAGGAAGAATTAACTTTTTTTTAATCATCCTCCACCACTCGAACGAGCTTCCTCGCGTTACAAACAAATGTTTTCGACAATAATTCCGTCTTAACCTGTTATTAGTAATTGCAATATCAAATTTTATAAATAACAAGACTTAGAGAAAAATATAATAAAAAATATATATCTATTAAAAAATAAAAATAATATTTTGAAGAATATTGACCTGAATGGTTTGAGTAGATGTTACTAATATTTTTCTAGTAGTCGGCATACTTTCTAATCGTTTTTCTATCGGCTTTTTTGTATCTTTAATCTATAAATTTTGGCACGTTTATGTCATCATTGTTTTCTAAATTTATCGCACAACTAAATTAACCATTGGCTTGCACGACGCATTATTTATTTTATCTATCTGAGTCTGAATGGGTATATTGCATTTTCAATTGTTTTCTTTTTTACTGTATGGTGGCAACTTCTGAGCGCTGTTTTCACAGTCACAATATCGAAGATATTGCAGAAAATATTGAAATGTCTTGGCAGTGAAAATAGGGCTTTGTTAAGTAGGCCATAAGGATGTCTATCCATTGAAAATATAAGAAGAAAAAGTTGAGTGTCAAGATTATGTTGATTCCTTTTCTGTATTTTACTCCTTGTATTTTAATTGACAAGCATCCTAAATATTTGATTACTCGTGTTGTATATGAATGTGATTTTATTATTGAGGAGTGTGAATATGAATTTGAGATGGTTCCGAACTATGAAGGCTGATAGTACTTTGCTCATTTTGTGGCGAATGACGGTAACGGAGGTGTGTGTGCTAACTTGTACGAATTTAAATATTTGAGTGAGGGAATGACGTTATCGATCCTATTACAGAATGAGAGAGATGTTACTTATTGTTCTGTAATTGACCCATAACTTGTGTTACCTGCAGCTTAGCGTTAATTCACTTTTGTATTGCTACTATTATTAATATATTCACATTAAATGCCAAATAGCCGTTGTAATATAGATACTTGTTTTCTACAACTTATTTTGCATAATGTATTTCGTAAAAAAATCTTATGAATGTTTGGATCAATATTGTTGCCTACAACCACTGTTGGACTGTTTTAGTGGTATAAATTCTAAACTTGTACAATATTGATGTTCTATCACATAGTTATCTCGTTGTTATAAGTTACACAACTTGTTGATACTCAATTACTCCGACGTATGTAGTACACTGAAGACGTATATTTTGTAAAGACATTTAACACATATCAGTTAACACGTTTCAAACTATGTACCTGTATTTTCTATTTTGTCTCAGTTTATAGATACACGTTATAGAATCTGTAGTTACGGCATACGGATAATAAGATTTCATAAACTCTTCAAAAATTTTAAATTTTGTTCGATAAGACTTTTTGAGGTGATGGCAACAACTCCGGTTTTGGGATATTCGTGTTTAAAACGGCTTAACCTAATGTGTTCATAAACTTCTGAATACAATGGAGGCTTATGAAATATTTAACAATTCGAGTATCTGATTGTAAAATAGTATTTATTATTTATAATTAATTTGTTAAATACTGTCGATCCGATCCATATTTTGTTTCTATTTATTTCAATATGTATATTTGTTTCGTTATTTCTATAGTAGTTAACATTTTTTAATTTAAAACTCGAATGTAAAGGAATATATTTTGTTTTGTTTTATTTAAAACTTCGATCACTTAGTGGTTGGTATTTTCACAAAGTGTACCAAATACGGATGAATGTCTATGTATATAGTCTATCAAATTATAAAGTGTTTATGTGATATTATATATAGTTAAGAGTTAAACCGTGCCGAGTAGTTTTTCTATGTGGTATCAGTTGTGATTTTTTCAATAAACGAATTGCTATATTTCATTCGTTTTTTTCTTAACATGCCTTCCTTCCTACAAACTAGATGTAGAAAATTAATAAATAGTAAATAACACAGGGTCATAGTTAGTAACTACATGTTCAATAAAACAATGCACATATATTTCAAACTATTTTAATCAACAGTTTTTCTTTTTTTACATAATATTTGTATATTTATAAACACTATGTAATATCAATAGCTATATTCTCGTATATACAATAGGCACTTCATAACATATCGTTGTAAACTATATCACATATCGACAACTATACTTAGAATTTTGTACAAAATATATTACTAAGTATTCACACAGGCTGAATGGTATCTGTTCAGGCGTATCTATGTATAATGTATATAAAATAGAGCATCTGTCTATGGAAGCACTGAAGAAGACAAGATTAT
Source organism: Heliothis virescens (assembly GCA_002382865.2). Taxonomy (NCBI): domain Eukaryota; kingdom Metazoa; phylum Arthropoda; class Insecta; order Lepidoptera; family Noctuidae; genus Heliothis; species Heliothis virescens. Next base: position 9,101,593 of record NWSH02000019.1, read on the forward strand.
TAGCATGGCAGCACCATAATTCTACAAATAGGCAGCGTATTACAGCGCTTTACAGCGTACTATGATTATAAAAAATATAATGGCTTAGAGATCTTTCACACTAGCGGATTTCGCCGCGCGTATTCTGCTCGGCTTGGCCTGTGCATGGCACATTATACGCGGCAAAATATATGTCGTATCCAAAATCCGCAAGTTTGTAAGCGCTCTTATAGAACAATTCCAGATTGTTATGCATAATCACAAGCTCGCCCAATATTCCACATTATTATTGGTCATAACTCTCTTACAACTCGTAGTTAACAGTGGCACTACTTACTTTCATTAAAATAAAAAGAATCTGTCTAAATCACACTTAAACTGCAATATATTACGTTACATCTAATTATGGTGCTTAATTAATATGGCTTTCATTATCCCACTTAATAATAATAATATGTACAAAGTTGAGATCGATCTTACGTCTAACTGAAGATCTTACATATTTTGGCACTCTGGACCACATTTTCATTACAATCTACAAATAAATCATCTATCTACAGTAAATATAAACATTTGATACATAAATAAAGATACTTTTGTACAATATTGCATTAATACGCAAGCTGATTTTATGGCAAGCAATAACATAATCTAATTATGGATAAACTCTCGAAATAATAGGATCTGAAGCAACAATGTTTACTGTCGAATTCAGGGAATCTCTTCAGCTCTTAACAATTTGCTGATTTTACAAAGAGAAACATCCAAATCCTTCAAAAGTCTCTTTTGCATCATCACTGATTTTAACCAATACCGAATAGTAAAAAAGTAGCCGAATAGGCCGAATACCGAATAGTTGCCGAATATTCGTGGCATCTCTAATCACAACACAGCATTTGAACCAGCTCCAACCGTTGAGTTCGACACAGTCCTAATGCTGCAGCAAGCAATGTGCCGTGCCGTCGGCATTCCTTTTCTTCACGAGTTCCGTCCAGTCCTCTATCCTGGGGGCACACACTAGGGAGTACCTGCCGAGTCTCCGGCGCGCCATGACGAGGAACTCGCCCGCGCCGGCGGCCGCGCCACACACCGACGACACATGAACATGAGCGTGCAAGCTACGAGCTTTCCGCCGCTTATGGTTACGGTGTGTAGTGCGCTCTAACGTGTTGTCTACGTCATACCTGGAATGATAGGTTAGGCTTAGGCTGATATGCTAGGTTTTATTAGCAAGGTGAACTGCCGCATTCTAGAACGTTGCTCCAGTAAGAATAAGATCACGGCTAAGCAGTTTGGTGACATTTGATTGGTTCGTTGTTTAAATTATGCGTCATTCTAAGTTGCTAATATTGCTAACAAAAACTTCTGCGCTATTATTACAATACGTGTATGCTACTACCAGTGATTTATTTTAAACTTTACTGGCTCGCTAACCACACCATTTTTGGAGCTTACGATGTTCTACAATTTAATTTACAAGCTTTTTATTGCAGTGGATAGACGCATCTCAGTGCCTAAATAACACGGTCCAAGAGATGTAACATAGATAAACATTTTTACTGCAGCCAGCACTTTATGAGCGTGCACAGACAGGTTCTAGATACTATCTAACACAATGTTCTTATGTTCTTACATGGTTTTCCTAAAAGTACCCTGTGTATGTTTGTGCTATCAGATCAATTTGGGTATGTCGACTAGGGTAACATTTCGTAGTTTAATATTGTTACCGTGGAAATCGGTCCTTTTTTGCTAGATAAGCTTAAAGTTGAAGTTCCATTACAAATGGAGCGATTTCATTTCAGAACATTGTTATGCAAGGCTTTGTCTTGTACTAAGACTTGTAAAAAGATATTCATAAACGGTTTTGTAACCACTACCATTAGTTAGAATTATGCAAGCGGTCATTCGCAATTATCGTCGCGGGGGACTGCAATTACAACCTATCTACTTTTTAAACGATTCATTTATATTGCGTGTAACCGCAAACTATCAATAGTAGCTACGTTCTCTAGGCCATATTTGTGGGCAATGTGAGTTTTATATACGCCATTTGCCATAGTGTAGCAAAAACAACAACTTTTGGACTTTGGTCCGAGCTCCATGCTCTTGTATAATAGGTAAATTCTTAGTAATTTGGTAACTTGAATTTTAAATCGACTTTTGATCTCCAGTTTATAGATAAGTATTAAGCAAAAAAAAACCTTTTTTGTAAGGACCTTAACTCCATTCATTTATATGGTAATGGCTTGTGTTACAGCCATCAATATCTGGTAGTCATAGGACCCTTACCTATAGTAATCGTCATCTTCAGCCAACTCCGGCTTCTCAGGTTGTTCACCAGCCGTGGCTCGGATGAGCTTGGTCAAGCGCAGGGTCAGCTGCGTCGTGTCCAAGTCTTCGCGAGCCTCGCTCATCACGATCACACCTCGTGATACTGGAATAAAGACACAATATTATTATTTTCTCCAAGTTTATTTTCACATTTTAGATAAGGTTGTTTACGCTGGCAAAAAAAAAACAATTTTACATTCTATTTGAATATGCTTTTTCCTCATTTCGGAAGTTAAATATTGAATTATGCATTCGTAGCAAGAAATCAAGGCTTCTATGTTCGTTATTATGCTAAATATATGAAATACTGGTTCAGTCTCTGCTAAAATATTCCATAATAAAAATAAAATATTCTGTTTCAATACCTAGAAATAAAATGCAAATTATTCCTCATCTAAACATTCCTTTTATCTAAAACCAAGTTTATCAAGCGTATTTAGATTGTTTTGTTTGAAAGCGGAGTTTTTGTTAATTATAGTAATTGCTACAGCACAAACAAATTAGAAGTTATAAAGTTTAATGACGCAGCTAGAGCCATCTTAAAAGCGTGTTTCGTGAACACAATTGACTCGGTGACGAGTTTTTCCCCAACTAAGAGTCAGTTTAAATGTGAAGCTATTGTCACGGCGTCATTTATTAGGCTTACAAGTAAATTTTATGATTTTGAATTAATTGCTTATATTTTTTATGAATTTATGAAATTTCTAAGTTTACGTATAAGTAATTTCATATCATAAGATGCCGATATGCGTAACACGACTCATAATGTATAAACTTGCCTCAAGTATCGCCATAAAAGCTAGAGCAGATTATGCCGTAAACAGATTAATTAATTATCCAATATCCACAAGCAAGCAGTTTCTTAACAACTTGACTAGAAACACAAGCAGAAAGCTACATGTTCGGTTTATCTCGGTGAAGTGCGCTCAATGTTGAAACTGTAGCACAATGTATCTCGCTCAGCGCTAGGTACAGTCGCGACACCAGATTTATTGTCCAGATATTAATCACTGTGTCCCCATTGTTAGCGACCAGGCGTTTTTGTCCGCTCCGTGAGTAAGCGCAAAATGTAGCCGTATTTTTTCTACGGCCAGCTTTTGTTTGAGCAAGATAAGTGAATAGTCCACGTCTTTGGTAAACGGTCATCCACCCGAGCCGACAGCCGATAATTACATAGAAGGTCCACTAACGAGCCGTCATGACTATCTCTGTACTAAGGTATGTTATCAACACAACTGTTATTTAATTGTTAGCTAGTGTTAATATCTGAAATATGTATGCTATATACGTTTGAAGTCGGTACGCAACTTAAAATGTTAGTTCGTAAGTAACAATCATTAAAAATTCCCATTCCAGTCTCCAATCCAATGATTAATAAATTATTTATTCAAATACAAACAGAAAACAATCGGATAATAATTTCCCATTTCTTGACAATTTAACAATAGCTTGTCATTTTTATTTGACAAAGAACCTTAACACGTATAGATTGCCTTGATCCAAGAAATAAAGTATCTGCTTTTTTATGTGGAATGACAAACAAAAAATCAATGATACGTGTTGGAGGCGGCTAATAACGTGGGTGCGCGGGCGACGCGGCGGGATGCATGCGCTGCAGTGACATAACTCCTCAACTATTATAATTTATCAAACCAGAAAAAAACTATTACCATTAACTCCCCGCCGCGTCGCGTGCCGTACGCCCATAGTAGTCTATCCGGTATACACTTGTCAAGCACCATCGTTGCGGACGTAAATTGAATCTAAGCAGCTCATCCCGGCTCGCTCACTACATGCAAAAGCTTCCGTGAGTCATGACCGGTATGAAATGCAATCTAATCGTAATAGAGATCCGAATGGCACTTAGCGGCGATACCAAAGGCTCCACGAATTATGTAAAAACCTTTTACAGTTACTCTTGAATTACTTAAAAATTCAAAATTGTTTAAAATTTTAAAGAATAATGAGGCCGTTAGTGAAATTGTTTCGCTGTGTAAATACTTCGTGGTAGTTAAGTGCAGAAAAATGATAAAATTATATTCAAGTATAACAACGTTTAATATAATTTGAGGCGCGAGGAATCTCGATGATGGCGACAAATTGCTGTGCGGTCGTCGGCGCGGCATAATAACATTCAGCGGGACGTAGGCTCCTGGTCTTGTGATTACTCATTATTGTGGTTGAGGAACAGCTATGGAAGTAATGAGATTGAGGACTTACCGAGGTCGCTTGTGCAAAAGGCGAGTTCTAGTTCTGACTCCGTGCAAGGCCTGCAGTCCGCTGTGGCAGGGTCATAGTGTCTTCGGGTTAACGGCCTGGCTTCATATTTGAACGTAGCTTTTCTTTTTTGTGGTCCATCTTCTGGTTCGGCCTCAACATATAGCGCAGCCCGACCGTGCCGACTTCGGAAGCACCGTAGCTCTCTTGGATCACCGTCATTGGGTGCATACAAAGGAACTAAACGGCGAGCGCCCTCCACAAATAGACGCGCTGGAAACCGCTCCGCGACTTCTGGAAAGAATGCGTTACTTTGTAGGCGACTACAATTAAATCATTATCTTGAAGAAGTTTTACTCTGGTATTCAAAAGTGAGGACCACGACAGGCAATTTACTCAGACCGCTTGCCATCTGTGATCAACTCTAAGACCATTAATTATGCGTATTTTTATTTTATTAAAAAATCTTCTTCATTGTAAACAAGCAATCTGAATTCGTTATAGCAAAATATTCTACAAATGATTACCTGTATCATTTAGCCGCAGCGTGTGGAATAGGTCTGGCGGGTCCGGGCGCCGTATGACCCTCACGCAGACCTTGAAGTCGCGCTCGTCAGCCGGCAGGGGCGGTCGGAACAGCAGCCGCAGGGCGCCGCGAGGGTACACCCACGAGATGCTGCCCTCCCGACATCGGAGGTACACGGGAGTCACGCCGCGCTCCGTCGTGGCAGTCAAACCACTGCAAACAAAAGAAAGAAGGTTTAATTTTGGTAAGAATACTCATAATCTGAGTCAGTCTTTACGAATTTTATAAATTTCGCTAATACATACAAAACCAGTACTTTGGCAGTTTAATTAAAGATCTAGGTACTTGTTAATACAGTGCTGTTGGCAGTCATAAACGTAAAAATATGTAATACAGGAGCAGAATATATTTAATACGCAGTTATTTATAGAAAAGACGGAAAGTTGTCTTAATCATATTTGGGCGGTTTGATTGGAACGCGGCTACCGCATTCGTTAATTGAGCAGAGAGCTCATTACGTATTCCGTGTCCAGCGCGACACTGCGAACCGGCTCCACTTATTCCAGCCTATAAAAATTATTAAAAACACACAAATTGCTACCGCTTGGATCCAGTGCGCTTTTACGAGCCAATTCCATATCAAACTTGGGTCCTTATTGTTACAAGATTATACACTACTGTAACTGTATTATAGTCATTTTTGGTGTCATTGGCCAAATATTTGGTTTGCCATGGCTATCACATGTATTGGCTGACAATTTTAAGCCATAACGAATAAAGTACTAAGCAAACGACATGCTTGAGAATGTGGGTGAAATTGTGCAAAACTGCACTATTGACTTATTCTTCTAAACTGCAACGCAAGAAACTGGTTCGCAATTCTATTAAATTAGATCAACGTGAAATCTAGATGAAAGTTGGTAACAGGGAGTGGTAGATTAAGGCACGCGATCAAGGTGTCATTTCTCGTCGGTATCTCGAAGTGCTCCCATAAACAAGCCCGAAGCGGACAATGGTATCTGCGATCGGGCACGTGGGCCTCGATTCTGGAGTAGCGCCCACGCCGCCGCCGGCCCACGGCGACTCAGCCACACGCCATAAAGCTAAAATATACGAGTTATACGACACACCACACTATTAAAGATGCCACGTAAAGATTTTACATGGCCGACCAATAAAAGTATGGCGTCGCTTTTATGTTACAGTGCATTGTCTGTGTGGCCAGGCGCGTTGTGCGTCTGTCTACTCGCCGACACTTACGAGCGCTGTCGCATTGTCTAGCTTTTGTGGGGGTCCCTATTGGAAATAGGTTTTCTTATGACTTGATTACGGAAATTCCAACTGAAAATTTCAAACTCGTTGGGATCTTTCAACGAGTTCAGTTGGCGCCGAAAGGTAGTTTTGACCTCTCGCTCGTTTAGATTTTAAGTCTTTCAGATTGATTTGTCTTAAGGTCCATAATTCTTAAAGTGTATAAAGGTCATTGCTCAGTATACATCTCACTCCTACGCATCACATAAATGTATCCCGTGTGTCCCAACACGTGCATTAATCAAGCGGTGCTCGATCTCGTCTGACAACACATCGATTTTCTTTTATTATCGAGGGCTATGGAGAATTCTGTCGCGTCATATCCTACTTTCACGTCATCGGGAGACTTCCCTAATCCCTACTAATGGGCTAATGTTGAAAAATATGCGTTGTAAATTACTAACTAATAGTAACAAGTGGGACTCATGTGGCCGCCCCTACCCGTCGCGACAAACACGTGGAAGGTAACGCACCCCTGTCTTCGGGGGTGAACAACCTTTTAACACAAAAAGGGTTTACTACCTGAACTTTAAACTTCAAGCTTTTATGTGATTACTTCGTCTAGCTTGATTAATTTTTATTTGATATGGCAAACTATTTGTTAAAAAAGATTTAAATGATCGTATTTCAACCAGCTAATTGAGCTGCGTAGGTGTATTCATTTAAATATTTAAACAAAATACAGTTTTATTCCACTTCTTGATCGTGTAGTAGTGTTACCAGCTATAGCAAAATTTTTATACACCGACTTAAGATAATTGCGCAAACAGAATAACTTGTAAAATATTGTAAAAACAACCGAGTGTTGAAGCCCAGTCGCCTTCGTGATCGGCGCGCGCTAAGACAAACACACAAAAACTTTTACATAAAAACAGCAAGATTTTTTTCATGTTTCCAAACAGAAACACAAAAAATCTGTGCTGAGGGGTGTTAACTGCAACGAGCCGACCGCTACAGATTATCTACGGTTTTAACTATTGGAACATGATTTAACGTTTATTATGATTAAGACTCGAATATTTCAACCAACTATACAAACAAAACCTTCAATATAGCATTCAGTAAACATATAAAATGTGTCCATTCTAATCTATTCATTCCAATGCAGTTTGGATTAAAATATTCAAACATGATTCATATTCATACAGTGCAATATTTTCTTATACGAGTGCACAAAACAACAAGGACAGTAGAGTAACCGTGATCCATTAACCAGCAAAGTTTACAAAAAGTTGACGGTCGGCGGATTCAAATTGAAGCAATCCCGGGCCATTACCAAGCAAATGACGCGGCGCCGATACCGACCTAAAAGCTGCTAATGTACCTTTAACGTCACCCTACCATATACACGAGTCTCTGTCACACAATACACCTTCGTATCTATCTATCTCATACAAAAAACCCAAGAATTACAGCTAAAATGGAGTCACGCGCGGTGTCCAATTAGTGTTTAAATTATTTTATTCTTTGGCGAAGGCAATGATAATAATGTGATCACTACATGAAGATTTAATCGAATTTAGAAACATTTGAATTGTTGGAAACAATTATACTTGATTTGGATATCAATTAAAATTATTGATTTTGTAAATGGGTGCGTTTGTCGAGAAATAATAATTTGTTTGACGACGAACCGGTATCACGAAATTTATGTGTCTTTTATATTCGGCACATGAATAGGCTATCTCGGAAAGTATAAGGGTCGGTTCCATTAGATCTTTTTTTCTTTCGTATGCTAGACTTTCTTTCGCAAAAATGTAACTTGCGTTTAATTTACATATTTGACATTTAATGTTAATTTTGACCTTAAAATATTGCATTCTAAATATTTTTTGACCTCTTTATACAACAAAAAAGTCAAAAGGAGAATTATCACCATTAGGGGTAATTAGAGACAAAAAAAATCTCAGGTTATGTAAATTGAGAGCTTATGTCCATACCAACACAATACACTCTGTTACTTGTTAGTTATATTGGCAGTTTTCTTTTAAGACTGTGGGCGTTCAATATTTATATTTGTCTACAACTTTTATGATCCTAAAAGTTGGTCATATCGTGCGTCTTCTGCGTTTGTGTAGAAAGTTCGTTAGTGCACGATAACAAGTCCCATAAAGCGTTATCGCGACATTACAACAGCCTCGACAGAATAATAAAATAAATGTGTTTTTCTACGAAGAGTTTTATTTATTCTCGCCCAAACCTGGCGCGAGATAACAATGTCGCGTGCGTTCAACCTCCGTCATGCGTAGGGCTGCACGCGGGACTTTCCTATGCTCACAAAATGTTAATAAAGCACTAGGTACCCAACCATTTTCAGATAGTTTACATATCTCATGAGTATATAACCCAGGAACTTAACAGTAAAAGCTTTGCAATGGCAAATATTTATTATAGACATTAGTATTAAGGTGTTACAGTTAGTTCTAGCAGCCCTGACCGCCGGCCGCGCCTGCGCAGCCTGCGCTGCCCACGCGCCGACTATTGTTGTCCGTATAGAAACAAATTGTATACGAAGCCAACGCAAATTCCGTTATTGTACAATTCTTACTTAAATGTCCAACTATAAAAGTATTGTGGTCAACCACAATTCAAATTAAGTAGCAAATTGAAAAGTTGCTAGAAAGCTTCAATTTATTTTTAGCGCCAATCATGAAAAAATATTTGCACCAAATTACAGACATTATAAAGGCAAAGCCTATCTAAAGCTTTATATTCGATGCACTACCATAAAACAAGTTTTACTGCCGGCTCTTACAATATGGTAATATGCCAGGCATTGTGTCGCTATCGAGTTGCTCTTGTCAAGTCCACACGCACACATGCACGCTTTCACAGCGACAAAGATTTATAAGCTTTTAAGCTCACCCACACAAGTAAATTCAAAATCTTATAAGAATTGAATGCTCTCGCGCACAAAGGCCTCGGGAGGTAGTAGTCGGAAGGTTTTTTCGTTTGTAGGTCATAGTCGAGCGTACGGCGATTGTAGGAACAGCTAAATAAGCAAAGCAGTTCCGTGATCTAGTTGTCTAACTGCATTGTGTTTTGCCCAACGGATACCGAGTATGTCAGCTTGTTATTGTGTTCTAATTTATTTGTTCTTGTTCAACTAAGAACTTAATCTAATTACAGTAAAACAGCCAGCATGCATGTACTACGCAAGACTTTTATTGCATAGATAACTCATACAATAAGAACCTTTTATGAGATCAATATAATAGAAATTGATATATGGCAAGGTGGCTCACGCACGTGTTCATGATTAGAATTGTAATCTCAATTATTAGAATTCCTTACTTTATTCGTCGCGTGTCCAGCTGTTGTAACAATATTTTCATTTCCTCTTGGTCATGTTATCCTGTGTCAGTATTTTATTACCTGCGATGACTAATCACACATGGTAATATTATCAAAATAGGATATTGCTGTGAGTGTCAAGACATGTACGGAGGATTTCCGTGAAACAATGGCTGGCTGGACAATGGTAGGGGCGGACGCCGCGGGCGACGACGCAGCACGTGCGTGCTATTGTATTCATATACGATACGATACATTCGATACAATGCCCAGCAACCAGCTCTATTGATCATCGAGAAAAACTCGCCTCGCCTTCGGCTACGCACGATTAAAATGAGAACGCAACATTTTTGTACGGCCAGCGACAATCGCTTACAATCTCATCGAATCAATTTCGAAGTTTTATTATAAGCAATTTTTATTTTGCTACGTGAACTTTTGCGCAGCAATTTTTACAATTTGTATTTACTAAATTACTGTTTGCGTCTATAGACTCTTACAATGAGAATAGCCAGGAAACAATCACAATAATGACGTGCCAGCCTCGATCTAGTGTAAAATAGTGTAATTGACGTGGGCAGACCTAGGAAATTGTCTGATGCGCAATGTCGAATGTGCTGGCATTATACGTTGATAGGAAGGATTTGTACTCTTTAGATTGTTGATTGAGTACTATGATAGGAGCATTAGGTGCGTGTTAAGCTATCCATGGATGGCTCAGTGAGATTGACCTCCGTGGCTGGCCGTGCGTAGTGACTGTGGTGAGTGTGTCCCATGTGCTGATTTGTCCTGATTGTATAATAGAGCAGAACTCGTGCGGGACGCGTGGGCGCCCCTCTGTCAGCTGCTAAGAAATACGGAGGTAATTGCTATTCTTCACCTTGTAAATCAATTGACCAATTCGCCTCTTTGTAGGACAATGAATATTGCGATATTATTTACGCAAGGGTGATTCTTCCATTTCGTGCAAATTTGGCGAAAATGAAAAAAAAATGTCAACTTCAAAACTAGACCTTTATTTCTAAAATATGCATAATTCTTTATGTATTTGCCAATTAATAGCCCATTGCACACATAAACTTAGAAGTTAGAAGGGTTTTCTTTTTTTTTTCGAACTGGTAATGACTTTGATAGTGATGGTAATGACAACAGGGAAGATGGTAGTGATACGATCGTACTGGTAATGATTACAAAAAGTTTTGTGATTACATTAAAAGACTTGGTAATGTTTTTTAACATTTAATTAATTAGTGAAGACAATTATAAATCAGACTTACAAATGATATTTTCTTTAGAAGTTATAAAGTATGTGTATAACAAAAAAAGTACACGATAATATCCTTAAATTTGATAACACCAGGTGTTCTTAAGAAGAAAAATCCAACCCTAGACACAGCATAGAATGAGGGGCTCCTAAGCGCATGCTTGAAGAGGGGCCAGTTCCCACGTCGCTGGAAGACGGGGAAGCTGGTCCTCATTCGGAAGCCGGGGCGCCCTGCGGAGTCTCCGTCCGCATACCGGCCAATCGTGCTGTTCGACGAGGTGGGCAAGCTCTTCGAAAGAGTAGTTGCAAACCGCCGCGTCGAGCACCTTGGGGGGAAGGGACCGGACCTTGCGAAACACCAATTTGGTCTACGGTGGACGCCATCATGCGCGTGAGAGCTCTCACTGCAGTGTCCCGGGGTGGGGTCGTCTTGGCGGTGTCTTTTGACATCGCCAACGCCTTCAACACCTTTCCCTGGAGTTGCATTAGGGAGGCACTCCGGTATCACCGGATGCCGACCTACCTCTGTCGTGTGGTCGAGGCCTATCTGTCGGATAGGTCCATCATTTACCCCGGTCACAACGGGGAATGGAACCGGCGAGAGATGTCGTGCGGTGTTCCACAGGGATCGGTCTTGGGGCCGCTCCTGTAGAACATCGGGTACGACTGGGTGCTGCGCGCCGACCTCCCTAGCAGCGTCAGCGTAGTGTGCTATGCTAATGACACGCTGGTACTGGCACAAGAGGGGTCGCACCAGGCGGCAGCCGACGCAATGACGCGTGGGGTTGCGATGGTCATCCAGTATCCAGCTGCTGGGACTGGAGGTGGCCTTGCACATGTCCGAGGCCATGTCCTTTCATGGGCCTCGGAATGCGCCACCTCCAGGATCCCAAGCTATGGTGGGAGGGGTTTACATCGGTGTCGAGTCGACGATGAAGTACCTGGGACTCGTCCTCGACAGCCGATGGAACTTCGTCGAGCGTTTCCGACGTTTGGCCCCCAAACTGGAGAAGGCAGGGTCCAAACGCCTCCTGCCGTCGGCTCTACGCGGGAGTCATGCGGTCCATGGCCCTTTTCGGGGCCCGGCCCCGGTGTGGGTACGTTCAATGCGGTTGCGAGCCCCGCACTACTTGAACGTGCCCCAAAGAGTGATAGCCATCCGGCTAATCCGGGGGTACCGCACGATCTCCCGCGAAGCGGCTGGTCTNGCGTGGGGTTGCGATGGTCATCGAGAGTATCCAGCTGCTGGGACTGGAGGTGGCCTTGCACATGTCCGAGGCCATGTCCTTTCATGGGCCTCGGAATGCGCCACCTCCAGGATCCCAAGCTATGGTGGGAGGGGTTTACATCGGTGTCGAGTCGACGATGAAGTATAGACAACAGCACATCAAGTTACCACAATCTGTTAAATTTCTGCAATGGATTTTCAAACTTATCACAACAGTGGGTAGGTTAATGTTTGATTGGTAAAATTTGACAGATTCGTATACGTTGACCTGCTGTCGTCTGAACCTGGGATTCGTCCTCGACAGCCGATGGAACTTCGTCGAGCGTTTCCGACGTTTGGCCCCCAAACTGGAGAAGGCAGGGTCCAAACACCTCCTGCCGTCGGCTCTACGCGGGAGTCATGCGGTCCATGGCCCTTTTCGGGGCCCGGCCCCGGTGTGGGCACGTTCAATGCGGTTGCGAGCCCCGCACTACTTGAACGTGCCCCAAAGAGTGATAGCCATCCGGCTAATCCGGGGGTACCGCACGATCTCCCGCGAAGCGGCTGGTCTTCTTGCCAGGCTGGAGTGCGGCCATGGGATCTGGAGGCTAGGGTGCTCTCGCGCCTGTATAACTGGCGTGAGGAGGCACTGCGCTGGGGGAAATCCCGTTGCCGCGACAAGTTGTCGCACAACAGGCGATCTTCCGGCGCGATCTCATGGTGGCATGGATGACCGGCTATCGCAGCCCCATGCAGGGCACGCCACAATAGTGGCGGTAAGTCCCCTCTTTGAGACTCCTCAAAGACCGAGCCACTCGGCTCGGTAGGAGCCATGGCGCCCTCGCTTTCTGCATGACGCAGGTCCTCACTGGACACGGTTGTTTTGGGAGGTACCTGCATCGCATTGGGTGGGAGGTGGCGCCCGGGTGTCACCACTGCGCGGACGGTCCAGAGGACACGGTGGAGCACACTGTCGAGGTGTGCCCTGCCTGGGATGGGCACCGCCGTGTCCTTGTAGCGTCAATTGGCGGCAGTGACCTCTCGTGCCCAACCCTGGTTCAAGCCATGGTGCGGGGCGAGAGGGAATGGGATGCCGTCGCCTCCTTCTGCGAAGCAGTTATACCGGAGAAGGAGGCGACGGAGCGGCTGCGAGTCCGCACCGGCCATCCCGGCCATCGCGGTAGACCTGGTAGACACTGTCACCCACAGCGGGAGGGGTCATACTGATGATTTCCCATCGATAAAAAAAAGACAGCATAGAACGTGTTAAAAATAACAATATACTATACCTATATACTACATTAACGCATTGAGTAATTGAAACGATTTAAGTACCAACTCAAAGCTTTAAAATATAAAAATAAAATTTAATAAGTAGTTTTTTATTAATTTCATCACTACCTTCTGTTTATGATCATTACCTTCAGTTTCAAAGCTGAAGGTAAAAGAAGGTGATGATGCTGAGAGTAATGACATTTTAGGACATTTTAGACTGTAACTCTATATCCGTAAATATGACAATTATCAAACCAACAAGAACATTAATAACCCTAGTGAGCTTTCTTTTTAAACATCAAACATAAATAAAATCTTATTACTTACCCCACAATTTAGGTGACGGTAAAGACAAACATTTCGTGACAAAGTAAAATTTCGAGTATTCAATGTTCGATAATTCTTCAACCCAGACGCGGAACCTTCCTCTCCCGTGCCTGTGGCTTAACTGGCTGGTGAGCAAAATGCGGGGCGAGGGGAGCAAAACTACAGAGTAAAATATATCGATATTTTGTACTTTCAAATTTTGCCGCTGGTAATGATCAATTTTGCGTGACAAAAGTTTGTTTTTTTTTTTCCAAATTAATTATACAGTTTAAGTTGGTAAAAAACATTCTACAGATTCTTTGTAATGTATGTAATAATATTTATTCAATTAATGATTGATTATAGTAACGCAGCATTAGAATTGAAACACCTATTCGGCAATACTCACGATCGGACACTGAAGGTAGATGATTTTTAGCATATTTTTGTAAAATATTTATTAAAACCATTAGAAATAGCAATTCACGTTACCGTATGTCTATAGTTTAATACTATACTATTTCGTTCTGACAGAAAGCACACACTCAAAATGATTTTTAATTTTTTTATGACTACAAATAGCGAATTTGCACGAAATGGAAGAATCACCCGCAAAGCTACATTTTAACTTTAAAGTATTTTTACCGTAGCTATAATACAATTTTCAATATCTTTTTCAATAATTTGAATAAGAGAAAATCCCCAGAGATTCAACACTTGAATGTTACCAAAACCATGTACTTACATCTGGCTTGTAATTTTTTCTTTAATTTACTCAGCTACGAGAATTGGGTGTAGCTTACCTACTGATCACCACATTTACCTACCTACACATCATTACATACTATTAGCAAATATTGATGCCACTAGGTGTAAAGTCATCTCGTCCAATCAGTGGCTCTAACTGGCTCTATAAACAGCCACGACACGACGACACTCTTACATACGCAGTACATAGTGTTACATTGAAGCGAGACTACTTATTACCGCGAGTATGTTTGACTTACACATACCGAGCACCCGGCGTTATTTACCCACTGTGCTATTAAAGCCACATAAGCGTAAGCCAGCATAAATTATGTACAGTTAGCATTATCATAAAGTATTTAGCAGCTATGCATTTTTGACGACGTCAATTTGTTTAGTCTTCAACGGCAGTCTAATGATTCTAACATATCAGCAACTATGCGCTGAATAAATTAAACAACTATCCTTTCGAATCGCCTTCACTAAATGTATGAGTACGTAAGCTCAATGCAGTAAAAAATGCATTGCAAGTTTCCAATCAGTAGTCTACAAAAACTGCTCATGTATAAATTGCCTCATGCCAATGGAAAAGTAATTAATTTGAATTTATATGTCCCTCTCCAATTTAGGAACATTTGCGAGAGACTTGGCAATTATTATTATGGCCTTTCCGTTCTAATTTATATTAGGACAAGTGTTGCCAATAAATCGTGTAGGGTGGCATTACAAATCATTTTTTGTCTATACAAGGTACTTGAGTGTTGAATTTGGCCATGAATTGGGCTGAGTGTGCATGTGCGGGCGGCGCCACCGACGTCACCACCGTCGCCGTAGCCGGCGCCCGCGCACCACATGTGAACACATGCTGACAAACGTTGTAAATAATCTGTTTTATTCAAAACGTGCTGACCTCTGCTCCGTACAAGATAAACACTTGCTAGTTGCTACCATTCACGAACGTACGTACACAACATAGTTGCAGCTCCAAACATAGCATTAAACTGCGAATACTTTTGTTTTAATGTTCTAAGGCGGCATTCGTCATTATAAAATGCTGTATAATTTTATAACTAGGCAAATAAAACAAGCAAAAATGTAATTTAAAAGACAAAAACACGCGAGCTCAGTAAAACACAGCTCCAATTACATGTAATTTGGAAAGGCACGCAATTATGCGGACCCTGAGGGGCGACATTTTTCATTCTTTGTGCGTGTCTCTAGATGCAATCCTAGCGCTCATTTAAATAAATATAAAGATAAATAGTAAGGCTTTCGTGTCTACGGGATACTTTATCATATTTGATTGCAACGATGTTATCTGCCTTTACTGCTTCATGAATTTTTTGGACATTAGATTTTTAATAAAGATCGTATAGCAACTACTACTACCGTTTTGACGATTGATGGTATCTGAAATTGATAGTTCATATTCCGAAAAACATTAATTTATATTCAGCATCATCAGATTTTTTGTTATTCATCATATAATCGTGACAACTTTAAGTACACCTGTCTAATAAAATATCTTCGATCTTCAAAAGTATCTCAAACATCACCAACAGTGGACCGATAAACACGAGATATATCGATGGCAGATAATATTGTATGTAAATAAACGTCAAAAAAGTGTTGCATGAATAGTTGGCATGGGAAAACATATCGATAAAATGATAGTGGCTTTTGGACACGATATCGAAATACTTTCACATGAGCGTGCGAATCGTGGGAATTGATTAGCGCTGATCTATATAAACTATCCCGACATTAAGGCAGCTCGTCATAAAACTGATAAGGATTGATTACCTGTGAATTGTAAATAGTGATGGGATCACACACGTATCGTTGCTAGCCGTATTGATGCGCTTTTACATATTTTTTTTACTTGCTTTTTTTGGTCAAGTTAAACGAACTTCTGAGGAGAATTATTAGCTATTGGAGTCTACTCAGCAAGAAATATTAAGAAATCAAGGTATTTAAAGATACTTTAGAAAGCTTATTAATTTTATGAAAAGTTATGGTTTTGATGTTGTTATACTTAGTGGTACTTGTCGAAATTAATTTCACCTGGCATCTAACACAGAGTCCCACCACGAGGTGAATCGTATCTCGCGCGTGATCACTCTCTGGCCCAGATAAGAGTAGTTCACACGAGTTTATCTGACGACTGACAGCTGTGACAGTTGTCACCATGGTGTTCCGGCGGTCAGTCAACACGACCGACTGTCAACCTGTCAATTATGAGGCGCCTAACATCGCGGGAACGAAAAAAGTGAAGAAAGCATCATTCCCACAAAATCGTGCTTAATCGGTGATAAGGCTTCTGTATTTCAACAAGATTTTGATAATTGCAAATAGAGTGTAATAAAAGTATATTTTTCTAAAAACGTTGATAAGCCTAAAGCATCCATTTACCATTACCAAAGACTGATTATATTTTTTATATCGGCTAATAATATCTGTCATAGCAACCAACTAAAATAGTTGGTTCTAATAAAAAAAATATAATTGTTAAGTTGCCTTGACAGTACGAGTAACATACACGTGTACGGTACGATTGCCAAAGTTATATAAATCGTGCGGTAGTTTATTACACGAATTAAATTTTGGTCAGAGATTTATAGCGAGTTCAAAGCAAAGGGGACAAGAGAACCCTGGCGTGTCGTCCACATGTTTGTCTCATCCGATTACTGACTTAAGCAGTCATAACTCATAGTGTTATGTGTTACAAACGCCCAGGATTATGTGTTTTTTACACACCTATAAATAAACACCATACTTTTAATTCTTACCTATATCTCTTTCTTAATGACGTCTACAGTGGTCCTTACCCTTTTGTACTCCCCGACTGTTTCTTGTATAAAGTCATTACTTTTAAGAAACGTGTTAATACAATTAATTTATGAATCCCAATTAGAAAGCTGTATGTTCATTACAAAACTCTCATGTTCTTAATTATTTAAATATCTATAAACCAAAACTTGAATACAACGAATACTCATCTGACTCAGTCTGTTCTTTGCATCTTGACCTTATTTGAGACATCAATTAGTTTACAAGACTTTAAAACTTCTAATAGATTAATAAATTACTTATAATTACATCACATGGCAGTTATAACTATCGAGTAAATTCGACAACTTTCGATGTATCGATTGGTGTTACCGAGTCGAGTGGTGCGATCAATAAAACATGTACGTATCGAGTAAACGGAACTCTAGTTACGAAATTTCGAATTGATTGTGGACTCGTTCTTATGTAAATGTTGGAAAGTTCCATATTTATGGCGAACACTTAAACTAGTCTAGTTATTGCATATCATTGCAGATCTAGAAACGGCTAACGGTTTCGATTGTAGACCTATAAAGTGAGTGGTTTTATCTCAATGTATTTAGTCTTGTGGCCGCCTGACGGCCTTTTGAAGCGGTTTTCTAAATTAGCAAGTTTCAATGCAAAATGTGATAATTAGAGGAGAATTTACGATACTGAGAAGTTTAGTTAACACAGCTGTATAGCAATATTACCATTAAGTACATTGGAAATTGTGGCTGAAACCAGAGAAGATGAAGAAATATTTTATTCCAAGTTATGTTGAATATTGACCTAAAATCGCAAAAATCAATAACGTTTATGAATTGGAGAGCTACCACAGGAAAGATCATGTTTTTTTGATATGAAAGCACAGCATACTCGCGAACATTGAAATAGTTTATGAGTTCACAAACCCGCATGTTTTGGGGCAGGATTCTCACGCGCGGACGCCCGTGGAATACGCAAAGAGTCGTGTGAAACACTCGTGCGGTTTGTGAACTGAATACTAACTTATTACCTTACATCTTCACTTACAGTTTCATTGCCCTATTTATTTTGTTTATTGCACTTTCTAATGTTTTAAAATTCCGCTTAAGATGAATCCTAGATCCTAGCGGATAGTAACGAATTTGAGCTTTCTTTTGTACTTTCACGCGTAATTTGCGCACGCGTAGCAATTTGTAATTAGCGTAAAAAATATTGTTGGCATAAATAGCAATGCCGTACATAAATACCTACTCATCATTTGACATTGAAATATAAAAGAAAGTTATTGATTTTAAGGGAATTATATACCTAAACGAGGGTCGGCTTTGTCATAAGTTTACATAGTAAACGATGCTCCACAACCTTGAAAAAAAACACACAGCTAGTCAAAGAATGCTACTAGTCCATGAAACTTTCGAATTTTTGGTCATGCTTAAGAATAAGTCTAAAAAAAAATCCAAAAATGACTAAAAACGCGTAAATCGCACTCCCGCTTTGTCATAAGTGTGACGTAAGTATCACGAATTATTATATGAAAGTTATCAAATAATAAAGTTAAAAGTATAGACCAGTCCATGAAACCTTTATTTTTTTAAAATACATTTTAATTTTCTAGTAAAACGATCACAAAGTTGACCAATTTTTTCTCTCAAAATCTCCATACAAATTTCTATGGAACAAAATGGATCCGCGAGGGCGTGCGGATCGCATTCTGTCAGTTCAGTCGGCCGCGCGCCCCCAGAGTGAGAGCACGTCGCTTTGCGCCGCGTTGACAGATCGCGATCGAACTGTGTACGGACACAAAATTCATGCACAGTGTTCTCGTTCCAAAATCTTGTTACAAAATTTATGTTACAATGTTTCATTTACTTTCACAAATTAAATTTTCAAATCAAATCTTTGAAAAACCCACTCTCGGTTTTCGATGGAGCTGAAAATTTGCATGCTCATGTATACCACGTGACTATGAATTATCATGATGACATGGAGCTGATCTGATGCTACAGCTGAAAGGTGCACATATAGTAATTCCGCAATAAAATTGTACAACTCTATCGAGTTTGGGCTGGTTGGGTTCTTACTAATGAGTACTTTAATCTTTTTTGGTGACTATGGTCTGTTGCTGGAGCTGTAAAGTGTTCATAAGAACCCCGCAATAAACACCACAAACGCATCGAGTGAGAGCTTGTTAGATTCGCAT
>NWSH02000019.1:9130570-9147558 GCA_002382865.2 Heliothis virescens
TGCGTTCTGGTGGAATTAACCATTATCCGATTTGGAAAAAGAACACCCGATAAATATGCCAATTTTATTTTAAAAAAAATCTTTCATAGCATGTGAAAAATTGAGGTTTTTTGTGTTATAACTACAAACGCAAGTGTTATAAAGAATTTCACGAAGCATACATTTTTACCCGACTGCCCACAGCCAGGAGGGTAATGTTTTTGTCTACGTGTTTTGTCCTAGGTGCATACGAAGCCATATATGACTGAATATTAGTTGGCTAGAAGCATACGAGGCCATATATGGCGTCATTTAATAACTTTTATAATATAAGTCATTAATTTTTTTTTTCACCTTTATCTCTTTAATTAAGCATAATTAAACACATTTTCGTTAAAAAAAAATTTTTGTTTCATCGCATTCATAATTCATGCATTAAGGGGTTAAGTCGTTGTGTAAACAAAACGAGTTATTATATGAGAGCTGAGCCTCACTTTATGGCATTCCGGTCTCAATTTAAAACGCGGCTTCGTATGCCAAGTCGTATAAATCCTAAAAGCTGTTGGATGTGTCCAAAGAACTCTAATAAAACAACACTAGTGATAGTGTCCGTCTTCATACTATTAGAATTTCCGACCGATCCATATTAAAAGGCCATACAAAAGACAAAGTAAAAACTGAAGACACAATCGCATGTTACGCAGAGGCATTCTGAAGAGGGACCGCGGCGTTTGGCAGTTTTTGTGACATCAGATTTTCATTGTCTTTCGGCAACTTATCTCATTTAATTATAAGCTCGGAACCGTCGATAGATACGGAGCGATCCACCGAAGAAAATTGTTGTATGGTTTTTTTAGGAGTCGAGATTGCGAAGAGCTATAAATGGCGCAGCAGGCCCTGCGGCAGTTGCCATTTGCAATCGGTTATGGAACGACCGCGAACCTCTTTTTACATTATAATCGGTTGGTCCCCGCTCACTTGTCTTTTTGTTTACGGATGATGATGGACCTAAATGGTTGTGCAAGCAAAAATGAAGGAAACATGATATTATTCCTCGCCAAAATCTACCGGTATGCTAATATTGCATTTTTTCTCTTGAAGGAAGCTTCGCGTATCAAATCATTGGTGTTAGCTTCCTTCCTGTGGGTGGCATGCCCTGGCCTGTCCGGCGCGACACATGTATTACACGGTGACAGATGACAGGACTTTCGAGTCTTGCCGGAGTTTGGTTGGATGGACCCGTCGTCCTCGCATCACCCGTCGCCTGATCAGATTCAAATTACGGCAAAACCGGCCCGTGCCACCGCTAACGAACCATTAACGTCAATTATTTTGCATGTTCATATAAGCTTCACTAAAAGCATCAAATTTCTAAAACATTGACAACACTTTGTCTGTGTCATACGTAATTTATCTATATCTATATCTATACATATAATAAAACAGTAAAAAAATCGTGTCTGTACATTTAATATTTTTACAAAACAAAATATGTAGGGTTATTAGAAATTGAAAGAAGAGTAAGAATTCGAAAAAAAATTTTTGTCTGTTTGTATGTTTGTATGTTTGTATGTTTGTATGTTTGAATGTTTGTTTGTCTGTTTGCACACGCTAATCTCAGGATCCACTGGACGGATTTTGATGAAACTTGGCAGGCATATAGCTTATATATCAGAATAACATATAGGCTATTTTTTTTTTGGAAATTCGCTCTTTAAGGGGGTAAAAAGGAGGGGGTAACTTTGTATGAAACTCCGTCAGTTTTGAAGCTAATTCGATTAAAATTAATATTTGGCTATTTGGTTAGAAATTAAGAATGACGCAATAATTATTTTTGGAAATTCTGCCTTAACGGGGTGAAAAAGGGGGGGTAAGTGTCTATGAAACTCCGTCAGTTTTTAAGCTAAATCGATGAAAATTAAAGCTGTTTCTGCCCTTCGTTGTGTGACGGTGTCGCTGTACAGCATGACAGCTTTATGTAGCTTTCTCGCGCGTAACTAGCTCCGATAAGTGTTCACTTTTACCGATAGATGGCGTTGTCCAAGGCAGTCAATGCAATGCACTGGTATGGTATGATAAGTCTGAAACATCTCGAATCGTCTCGCGCAACCCGTCGTTTCCCTGGACTCTTAGAATTCGACATCATTCATTTTGACGACCCGTTATCGCTGGCAAAAGCGACATGTTCCGCGTACGAAGTCGCGGGCAGAAGCTAGTTAATAGATAATCATGAAAAAATTTAAAAGGTAGAGGTGAACCAACATTATTTATTCTTAGCGTGATTTTATGTGACAAGGCATATATCATAGGAATATCTTTCGGAAATACATTCATATAAATATTGTAATTTGACAGCGGTCGACGAAATTGTAGCGCATTAATATGCAGCTCGTGCGGCAAGGGCTCTGCGCCCGCGCACCGTCACTAATAATGGACCAGACGCGTCTAATGCATTATTCAGAAGGTCCTTTTGATCCCGAAACTTTTAGCCAAATCTAACGTGTTTTTGCAGTGGTCATTTTTTGAAGGTGACATGGCCATGCTCAAAGATCTTGATAGGAATTCTTTTTTTACAACGGGATAGCACAAACATCGTTAGTTAGTTACTTCCACATTTAATGATATATTGAATCCTGCAACAATATCTTTCGTATTGTTGTATAAGGATGATCCAAAATTCCCGCGGTATCTCTGCTTACATATCAGTTATCACCCGCACAATAAATCGTAGAAACAGAACAACTCCGGGAACGAATTGAAAAAGTAAACAGTAGCGACACAAAGAGATGCTTCATTGACCCATCAACACAACGCCGACCTACAATTCGCCGTTAATTAGTTCTGTTCCATTCAAAGAACGCCGTGTTCAATGGAAACAAAACAATTAGTGTTTTACTGGGGAATTACCATCTTAATAGATACATCGGACGTTTTTGTTTGATAATGTTCCTCGATGTAAAATTAACAACACAAGGTTTAAGTCATTTGACGGAACATAACCCGAAATTAATACTATCAACAGGTTCTATGTTCTATGTACTCTGTTCTTAATGCCATTCTAGGTTGTAGACTTTCTATGAAAACGCAATGAGGTACCTACTTGGGCGTTAGTAATAGCAGATCGAACTAGGTCACAATCATTACAACAATCAACGCCAAAAACTTGTGAACGTTAGACATTATTCAATTCTGAGAATGTTCTCGAACTTTACGACAAAAAGATAAGTGGACACATGGTACAAGAATTGGATTACCCTTCAGCGGGCAGCTAACGTGCACCCATTATCTCTGTGATTGGAGCTTGAAAGCATAATAAAAATTCTCTGTAAGTAGAGTTACATGAAGATATGAGACTAAAATGATAATAGTAATGGGATCCGTTCAAGTATGTTGGGAACGATTTGGATTCGAGTATCCTTAGTAAAGAGTTCCAGGCAAGGGATGTTTTAAACTGTATTAAGTCTGGCATTATCATTAGCAACATCAATTTATTTAAGAGTAGTTAGTTACAAATCGCCAGTATCACGATCATTTATTTGACTAGACGTGGTATCAACGAGCTCAATAGATGGCCTAAGGCGAGCGCCTCGAACGGAACACGTGTCGTTGATTGCCCTCAATTGGCGAGCGAATAAAAACAATCGTCGCTTAAAAATAACCGTGATTTCATCCAGCAACATGTGATGCTTGTTTTCTTTCAGTGTAACGAACATATTCCCACAAGTTCCCATGGCCATCCCATGTGAAATGTCCTGGTTGGGCGGTCCCAGCCGTGGCACCGCGGCTGTGAATCACTAATGATAATGAACCTCTGTAGAATATGGAACGGGAACTTCTTCCAGGAACAGGCGGAATCGTAAAACAGCGTAACGCGTACGCGCCTCGCCATATGGAGAGCGTGAGAGCCCGCGGGTGTGCAATCCACCATACCCCATCTGATGTTTTATCGTGGCTGACCATTACGCAAATATTGAGATAGTGACATCCGCACAAAGCGGTTAGCTACGTTCAATAAATGGGTCAAATTCAGGAAGTAAAACCGCAAACATAATTTTCCCATAAATAACAATGTATTTTTTTACTGTTTACTGATACTAGTACAAAGATTGTAGTTGTCTATATTCAAACCGGATGTTCTTTTATATATTTTCCAATATCTAGGATAGATCTGTGGGAAGTTTGATGTTGTAGTTCAAATAGATTAAACTTCGTTTTCTTTTACAGAAGTAAGTCCAAAAACCTATTTCAGTAGTGTCATAAAAGGATTTTTTCTGTCCATGACTTTATAATATTCGTAGCGAACTCTTTCTCAGGCGCACATTACACATCTCCTGAACTCTTGATGATCTTAGCCACAAAAAATCTTAAACTTATTATTATCTGCTATTCTATTAATGTATATGGTTTTTCCTTATGTCATTAAGTAAACGTTCTCACACATCGCACACATTTGCTGAATGGATCTAATAATTTAGATGTGTCTAGTAATAGTTTTAATACATCGGTAACTGTTTAATCATCTTTAAGTTTACCATGTCATAGCTAATCCTTACTTACTGAATCCTGTGGCTAATGATGCATTAAACTTTAAAGCACCCGAAAAAAGTTGTGTGGCTTTGAGACTTTTAGAAATGGATGAAAGGAATTTTGAAGCAATTGTATGCAATTTTTTCTGATGTGGGCACTTAACTATTTAGTGGCAGTGGCCATTGTTGGACGAAAAGTCAGAGATTGTGTCGAAAGGCGCCATCAATAAAAAAAAACTACTTAAGACCATTTAAGCCTTATCTTCGCCTAATTGTTAAAGATTTTTGGACGTACAGATAAAAATATTTTGTAAACACGTTTTAAATACTTCTGTTAGTCTTGGAATTCTGATAAAGGCTTTACCCGGCTGCTAAAGTTTCTTATTTATCATTAGCATGACTTTGACAAATGGTGTAACTTTGGGCGTTGGTGCGTGCATTAAGTTCACGTCAGTTTTGTTTTTCGTGACGTTCACTTGTCACAGTCATTACGCACATCCGTTGTTAAGATGCACTTGTGTGGGGCAATTTAATTAGCCAATTATAATTCAGTGCACATTTTGACGTCAGAACAGGGGTCAATTCGATTACATCCAGTTAAGTTCCCTGGATCTGAAAAGATTTGTCCTTATGCGATTGCATAATCTGTTTGCGATTTGAATTACCTAACTAATTAATTTCGAGAAAAAAAGTGAACACAGAAAGGCGGATCCTTAAGCATCCAACTTCATAATTGTAAAGCTATGCAGGAAACTTTATGTTAATCGTTTCTATAGATAGTAAATACTGGTACAGATTGATTTGGAGGGTTCAAACAACAATTGGCGCTGGTTTACCAATCAGCCGGTTTGGAGCATATCGTGCGAACGCGTTATAATAGGAGGATATTATAATAAACAGATCCCGGGCCCCTCCGTTCACTCCTCCCTCCCTAATAAATATTAATGTATGAACTTGAATGCTCCTCAATGTTCACAGTGATGCTGGTACATTGACACTCAATTTGCTTTTTGCAGCCTCTGCATTGATAGCTTCTTCGCGGGTAATCTTTCTATATACTTTCTCGCACGTAGATATTATCGCGAATTTTCTCTTTCTTCTATTTGTATTTATACGTGTGTGCTAACCTCGGCCTATAACCTCCTGCTATATTAGTAGTATGTTGTACATAATTGAAAGAAAATGTGATACTGTGTCATTTCCACAATGCGCTATGGTGGCTGGATTCATTCATCTGGGATGAAGTATCGTTAGCGTTTGTTTATAAGAAAAATAAATACTATCTGATGGGAACTTCACCTACTAACGAGTATATGGTGAGACTTTCTCATAATAACGAACTTTTAACCAAAATATTTGTGTGTTACGTTGTGTATTTTTGACATCTGCTCTAGCGTATATTGAGGCCACGAAGTCGTGTTAACTCATTGAGCGATATGGTTTTACATCTTTTATAAGTATTGTCCAATGTTTGCTTTCTCACCAATAAATACATTACAAATATTAACTATCGGAAATAGTATCTGTAAATCAATAGAATACATGATACATCAAGGGCGACCCACCCTTTTAGCCGGAAGGGTCATACGTACAATACAACCTAGGGTTGACGAGAACAGTTTCCACATCGGTTTCCCACGCCGCCCCTACAGGGAAACCCCACTAGTTGATTTTGTTCCGTAATCGAGCCCCATTTGACATCGTTTCCGGGCCCCATTAACAATAACAATTATTTTGTTTTAATGTTATAACGTGTTGACATCGAACATCGACTACGAGTGGTTCTAGAGAGGGCGAGTTAATGAGCCTGTGTTGCTTATTCGATTGTTTCGTAATCAATCATAGCCTCAGCATGAACTTTAATCTTTATCTACTTTTAATAAGGTAGGTTTATAACTTCAGTGTATTATTAGTGTGGTAATTTGACTGTACTTGTAGAAAATACAATGGTAGATTCAACGCAATGCAAATGAAGTTACTCAAAAGATTATCTGCACGGAGGGACACGACCTTCTGCTTTGTAATTAGTTATTTGAGTAATTGCTTGAAGTAACATTCAACAATGTAGGTACTACCGACTACATTAAATGTTGTGGTTAAAGATAAAATCCTGTGAAGGTAGATGCAGACAAAATTATGAGAAGCCCTACCCTCAGGCATATTTATAATTTGTGCAGTTATGATAAAAATGTCGTGGTAACGCGGTATTCGATGAATGATTCATTAGAATAACATAAAAAGGTTGTTAACAACATAGGACACGCGATCGCAAAATGCTTTGGAAATAAGTTTAGGTTTATTAAGCAAATTGCCACGTCCAAGATGTTTCGCCCCGGGTAAGGATTTTGATTGAGGGATTCCGCGCGAATTCACCATACCTGCTGGATTCTTGCAATAATGCTGTTAACTTCTAGATGTTTCTTTTAATATGTACACATCTGTAAGGAATGTATGCAGTTATGTAGTAACTAGGTACCTTTTGAACTGTTAGTAATTATAAGATAGGTATTAATTACTGGGTAGAGGGGAGATCATATCCCGCTCGCTCGGGACTGTCAGACTTAGGTGATGCGACCTGTTCATTTTATTATTAGATGCTAGACATTGTTGGATTAAAAACTATGTACATACATCCACTTAAGTTGTTGTATGAAACTTAATTAACGTAATTTAAAGGAATTAGCTAGAAAATTAAGTAAGTAGGTACCAACTTAACTCCAAAAACTTAATTAAGTAGGTACTAACTCCAAAATAATGTCGTTCTTCAGTATTTAATTAATTTGATATTTGCCAAGTTAATGCGTAGGATTAAATTAGCAAAACGAAATCAAGAAAACAAGCAAATTCGCTGTGTAAATTCTCCAATTGGAGAGCTTAAAAAAGTCCAAATTAAAATCTTTCTCTATGTTAGATTGATTTTATATTCAAATAGGCGAATAAAAAGTATGCCAAACAATAGGCTTTCGACATCAACATACCTGCCAGTCCAGTCGCACTGATCGCCCATCAACCCCGCCTCCGCTCTGCATAAAACTCCCAAAAATACAGTCCAAAATAATCTCCACGTCTCCATTATTACCAAAAATATATAATAACAGCAAGATTTAACACTGCTCCAATCACATCACAGTTAAACAATCCATTTATGTCAGTTCCATAGTTCGGTTCTCTTACAAAAGTAAACAAACTTGAGCCACGATCGCTGCGAGCGTCAACACTTCACCAACTCAGAAACTTGACTAAAGTTGCGACAGAGACAAAATCTTTTCACGTTTATTTACTGCAGCGAGTGATAGAGACGGATATAACAACAGTGTAGTTGACAAAGACAGTAATATCATTCGTTCTCTCTCTAAAATTAATACGACTATTATTTAATTATGAACTTTATTTAGTGGTCATTTGGTTGAAATCGCAATAGCGCGATACGGAACTTTAAAGGGCTTTTAGAATTGGCGGGAAAGGTTTACCGTATTATCTTTGATCGAGACAAAACTTTTAAAAATATTTGCGAGCTAACTGTTGTGTTATCGATACAATATTGATAACAAAATATATTGTTGCTTTTGAAAATTGTGAGTTGATAATGGTAGTCTAAGCACATTATAATAAAGGAAAAAAGTTAATACAACTGATCTGAAAGACATAAAAAAAAGTTATTTAATACACATTGTATTGTCAACAGACCTTAATCTAATAAAATCATCAAAGCTAATTAGCTTTATTGTTTTATAGAATAGCACCTAATTATATTTTATGCGATTTACGCCATCACTTACACAGTCCGCATCGACTAATACTAGTTTATGATGTTTTATATTAGTGGACTGGACCCCTTAATTATTATATTTAACTTCTAAGTTAAAATGCATTAAGGGAAGATATAGATCATATTTGGAAAGTTATAATTAGGTGGGTACCTGCCCTTTATGGCCATGGCCATGAGTTGGCACATCCTTTATTTTTTTATCAAACCTAAGCTTTTGACGTAAATTCTGCATCACTGAGATCCTAGCAATTAATAGCTTAATAATGGTCGTTTTTGCTATTAAAACTAATCGTTCAAATCTGTATTTTAGCAACGTTGAACTTTTTTGATGAACATAAATAAAATTAAATTATTACACACTACGCAGATCGTTATCGGTACCCAGAATCGCACTTTTTACGAGTGTTTGGCGAAAGATAAGCGGTGGAATATGATTTTTAAGAAAGTGAAAGATTTATCTTAGGGTTTGGCCATACGGTCTCTTTTATGGTGTTTTAAAATATTTTGGTTGGAGTCACGTCGTCCGTGCTTGAGGGCGCGCGTGCATTGTTTGCGGACAGATAAACTAAATCAATAGGCGATGTTTGTTCGGCTGGCAGATAGGCGATAGCCGCATTGTCGTCATTCACTCTTGCTTGTTTAGGCCAATGAATCGACTCCATATTTTAACGCAGAAATAATTGATCATAAGTTTCCCTCCCTGGAGAAGCGCACTATTTCGTAGTTTTCAATAAACCACCTCTAATAAAGGGCACATACTGCCCCGCTGTATGCAACATGCAAGTACGTAGGTATATATACTTATATGTCCACAAGATCGATTCATAGAACAATATCTTACACTTTGTATCATACTGTTTTATTCATTCATTGTTTGAAGATGCCTTAGAGACAAAGCGCTATTGTAGAGCGATTAGCATTGTTCGATTTGTCCGTCTTATAAACATGTTAGGCTAGTTCCTCTACTCTACTATTATAAAAAGAAATGTACGATTGTAAATCTGGCACAGCCAGATCTAGTCATGCTTGAGTGGACGTTTCTCCTATTTAGTTTGAGCGTAGTCTCATCTTATGATAGGTCGACAGTGAACGAGTGCCTGTGGCACAATAATACATGTAAGTATCTATTCATACGTACATACATACATTTGCCCTATAAATGACACTTAACCATCTAAACAGTACCTTTTTTCATTAAGCACCGTATTTGTCCATGTCCGTAAGATGAATGCTTCAACGAACGATTACATTAAGACGATCATTATAATACTCTCGCGCTTTTACCCACAGTTTTTGTTCGGTGATTCCATGCCCTTCGGTTCTACCTATAAAAAGTCATTCATTATTGTGTAATATAGTCTTTGGGAATAATTTGTGCTTTAATTTGGTCCTTTCATCTACTTAGTAAAATACTTAATTACTTTTTACAGGTGTCGAGCAGTGTCCGGAATGGATGTTTCAACGGAAAAGCAATTGTTCTTCGTCATTCTGGCTAGCTCAAAGAACTTGCGAACATCCTGAGCAGATGCTAGTTGGAACTGTTTGTGGATTCTCAAGATGCGACTGTCCTGATCCTATGGTGTTGGATACGGAAACCGGATTTTGCTATGATGTAGATAATTGCCCGACAAAACATGTTATATAAAGAAGAAATTTTCCTGATGGGATAGAATTTAACGTTCGGTTATTATAATTAGCTTCAGCTTTATCTAATGTTTATTATTAAATTAGTAATAGATGGTCAATGATCGAACATAATGTTTTTTCTGAACAAAAACTTCCAAGAGGATGTATAATATTCGCATAAAAACCTTTTTCAATTTAGTATACTTACCTACTTATTTTTTATCTACAAATGAAAAATAATAAAGAAAAAAATTTAAACCCACATCCTACCAAAGCGTTCGAATCACTCTTCTTTCTTATTTTTTTTATTCAAAGATATTTATTATACATTATTAACCTAAAAAAACTATACTAAGGACTGAACTAAAACGCATCAAAAAATTCCTCCTCATTCCTTTCGACTGGGAGCGTGCCCAAGAGGCTGGCAGTATTGCCCCTTTGGATACTCTTTCACTGACCTCTATAATATACCCAAATATACCACATAGAGAGAGGTCAGTGTACTCTTTGGATAGCAATGCTTATTCTTTGTCCAGGTAGTAGCCAGCCTTTTGGTCACGCGAAGTGTCAACCAGCCGATTGGATAGGTCATTAAAAAGGGGCCCACGCCCCGAGGATTTCAACCCCAAACGGTTCGAAAATATAGTTACAGATGAGGCCACTATATTTCCGTCGCTTGAGGTTCTCTGCAGCCGCAGCGGCAGCAACAGCACAGCAAGCAGAGCTTGAAAAAAAATGCTTAAAATAATTTCTGAACGAAAAACTGGATATCAACGTCATGCAACCGTCAAAATTGACACATATTGTCAATATCATCTGCCACTGTCAATCCATTTTTATCCCTATTTTCTGAATACAGAAATTGATATTGATCAAATCGTAATTTCAATGGCATTGATTATTAGATTTGCCGATTAACTTACTCACACAAGTAAAACAATAAGCAAGATGTTGCGTTTCTGTTCACAAAGTGTATTCAACAATAGTAGAGTAATAATCCAACCTCTCATACAGAAACAAATAACCTCGAAATTAAAACCAATCGTCAGCTGTCCCGGTGTTATAAGCAGGCATTATGCTGTGAAACTGAAAGAAGAAGATAACAAGTTGGATTGCATATATTACGGTCCGTTGACACCACAGATAAAGGGCGTGAAGGTGTTCTCGCTGAGTTCTAGCGCAGCGGGTCTGTTGGCACAACCTATAATAATTAGAGAAGCGGCGACGATTGGCAGCACGTCACTCCTCGTAGCGCTATGCTCAGTAGTCGGCTTCTTCACATTCGTAACGCCTTTATTGCTCCACTTGATAACTAAGAAATATGTCACGGAAATACACTACGACCCCACAACATCTACATACAGTGCTACCACTATCAATTTCTTTTTAGCAAAGAAAAAGGTAAGAAACTGTAATAGTTTGTTATTATTTTCAATAAAAAAAATATTTTGCATTGACAATCACAGTTGAGGACTGTTCTATGGGCCACTCCTTCCCCTTTTCTGCCTTTTCAATTCATTATATTTCATGCAGATGGGTTTTTATTATATTTGAAAAATATTCGTTTATAGGATGCATATGAAAAACATCCCTTCTTTCTTGGCATTTGAGTAAATAGAAAATCAATCACACTAGTGTAGCCACAATATTAACATTTTCTTGTGCATTTTTGCAGAAGCAAATATGTAGATCTATTATTATTTATATGTGGTGGGATTGATCTAAGAGTATTGTTTATCTTACTAGGCAGTATGCAATTATGTAACTAAACTATTTAGTATATTAGTAGTGTATAGTTACGTATTATTTTCAGCTCAACTTCAAAGTGGAGGATGTACAAGTACCTGATATTCCCGGTGCATTCACCACATTGAACGCCAAGGGAGTCCCTCTTTTCATAGAAGCAAGACACTTCTCAGATCCCTTGCATTATGCCAAGATGATGGGCTATGACAAACCTATGGACTTCAAGCTTGGAGATCAAACTGAGGAAAGCAGTAAATAGAATTAGGTGTTTTGTTATTTATCATAGTTACTTTAAAATAAATAGTTATCAAGTTTACTTGCTTTTTGATAACCCCTCATTTAGTGACAAAGTAGTACATATAATTGTTTCAAATTAATATAGATTATTTCACGTCACACAATGCTAAATTAATAGTCTGGAACTTTGAAAGGTCCTTAAAAAAATAAAGAAAAGAAACAAAATGCAATGTTATTAAAATATTTTATTTTTACATAAATTGCTTACAAGTACAGTCAACTGGTATTTTAGAATCGAAGTATAGGACTAGACAGACAGATAGCAGGATTATTTACATTTATTTGCATAGATTTGAACCTTTACTAGTTGATGCACTTAGCACTACTATGTTTAGGTATTATTACATGGAATTAGGTGTTATGGAATGTTACATTAAAAGCATGAAAGTAAAAGAATAACAGACCTAATATTAAATTAACATATCATCTACAAATTCAACACAAAATAACAAGGAATGTTTGGATGTGTATAATGAGTTGATTTAAATTCTATGATTTCATTTATAAACCTCGAGTTTTGTGACTAGAAGTCCCATTTTATCTTCTTCTACATAATCATATATATTACTTTCTATACAAAAATATTTTACACTTTTTACACTCAAATAATATGAGTAGAGCACCACCCAGCCTTAAATACATATATCAAACACATAAATGATCAAATCACAAAATTATTGATGAAATCATATCTTAAAGTATGTTTAGAATTATAAATTTGGAAACAAAACAATAAATTATTCCCTGTTTCATTCAATGTGTAACCTTTCATTTTAAAGCTGGCTATATTTTGCTTATAATCTACATTATGAATACGCCATAGACATGGGTTATGAGTAAAAAAAAACCATGAATTTCATTATTTTTTCTGGATTTGTCAATGTTAAATTGCCTATAAAATGAGCATGGCACAGCCAACATTTGATTTTCTCGTAAATTATACCGAAACAACTTTTCAAAAATCAATTCTCTAATATATGCTGAACTGTATCCACATAGAGTCCTAAAATATAATACATAAGTAATAATACTTCAATATCAAATAAAGAAGATTGATTTTTATATCAAATATAATTCGAATTTTATTCAAGAGAATAGTTAATTTCAATACTTATCAATTAATTTCCAATTAGTTCTACGTATGTACGACAATTAAATCGCCACTGCGCTTACCCAACAAAGTTAAGACGCAAGCGCAACGCCGATTATATTAATTGATGACGAACAACTACACATTATCATAATTTAGAGATGTTTTGTTTATGATTGATATTGTTTTATTATTAAACCTTATTCTAAGCTTCACTTCTATTTACACTTCTTCAGTTCAGGCTGCCTCGGGCTGGCCATATTTGCCACCACACAATATTACACATGCCAACATATCAATAATTTTAGAGACAAAGGATTTACTATTTTTTATAGGTTTACTGTAGGATATTGGTGATGAAAATTCTTATTAGTTAATAATTATAAAATGTTGATTTTTATTCGAGTTGATATCATGAATACTTGAAGGCAGGGATCACACGCTCCGCGAAGCAGGACACATTTAACGGCATAAAAGGCTATGCCCATATTTTACATCATATACTTTAAGTGCATCCTTGCTTGACGCAGTTTAAATAGCAGTGTTTGATCCCAATCGAACGATAAAAAATGCCACAAAATCACAGATGTCCCGAACTATTAGTAAGCCCTGTTTCTAAAACCAGTAACAGTGAGCTGGTGCGTAGTTCAGTCGTAGTGCAGCGCGTTGTCGGCGAGCGCGTGCGTGGTGGGCGAGGCCTTGTCGTCGGCGTCCAGCGCCAGTGCGCGTGCGCGCGCGCGGCCCGCCCACTCCACGCGGCAGAAGCACGCCGTGCCCAGCGACGCCAGCACGCCCAGGATCATCAGCTGCACCGACAGCAGCGCCTTCGATGAGTAGAAGAAGCATGCCGCTGCGGCCAGTGACTGGAAAAAGTATTGAAAATATATAAAAGAAAATAGGAAAACTGAAATAAGTTTCTTAATCAATTCCATTACTACGAAATGAGCTGTCGACTCATTCTGTAGTAATCGCATGTTTTACTACTAAAAATCGATCAAGGAAATAAAACTCAACACATATTATTATATGTCTTTCACAGTCTGTGATTCGAATAATGTTATCCTATTTAAGATAATGGATACGTTAGTTACATCGTAAAGTATATCCTCATTTGAACCTACTTCCGCACAAAGAAGGTTATCTCCACGCATTGAGAACAATATAAGCATTTTTTCCTTGTAGATATATTACCTTTTGTAAAGTCAATGCACATCATTATTATGACAACCCGTCAATCAGCACAAGCAAAGAGTCTGGTAAGAAACTTATACAAAAAGGCAGTCAAAT
Source organism: Heliothis virescens (assembly GCA_002382865.2). Taxonomy (NCBI): domain Eukaryota; kingdom Metazoa; phylum Arthropoda; class Insecta; order Lepidoptera; family Noctuidae; genus Heliothis; species Heliothis virescens. Next base: position 9,144,891 of record NWSH02000019.1, read on the forward strand.
ACATTATATACATTATAATGTATTATCCGACAACGCGAATGTACCTAATGAAATTGCAAATATTTACGCCAAACACGTACCTAAATTAAAATCAAACAAAACTTCTATAAAACGCACTCACCTGAGTAAACTTGAAGAGTGCAAACGCCGAGGTACTGTTATCCGAGTAATTTCCTCCCAGGATCGAGTATATTTGAGTATTGAAGCATGCATCGCCGAACCCGAGCAGGAAACTGCAGAACATCGCCAGTTGTGGAGACGGAGTGATGTAGGATACTTCGTTAGTGTCACCGAAGGGCGCCACAGTGGGCAGGTTGATGAAAATGAGGAAGAAACTGCCCAGGTGGATGAAGTAGCCCATGATAACGATGGGATCGCGACCCCAACGAGTCGTTTTTGATCCAAGGATACCGAATAGAGCACCTCCTGTAATAGAAATTAGTTCTTTTTAGATCACAGATGGTTATGAAACTGTGGAATTGTTCGAAAGAGTTACCGCGGCCCTGGCACACAAAGGGCTCCTGAAGGAATACGATGGGTTTTAGTCAGCAAAAGTCTGACACGCTGCCACTCACAGCCGGAGGGGTCACCTCATGATTTCCCATCAATAAAAAAAATGGTTATGATACAGGCATTGAGTGTATAAAAGTTGTTCTTGTAACGAAAATACCTGTGTTTTTTAGTCATTCGGTTCAAAGCAAATTATGTGTTAAGTGCCCAAGTGAGCATTCAATAACTCATTTACCGGTAAGATTAATTACACATAGCCTTAGCTCATACACTAATTTATGTATACCTAACTGTGCAAACATTGTGCAATTAATCTTCTAAACTAAATCTTATTGCGTTTGACATAAAGTCCAAAATAATATTTTTTTGTGTCAATATTTATCAGCGTAGCTAACTCATACTTAAATAAATGTTTTAAATTTAATTTAAAAATTTAATTGCGCAAGTCTAAAACATAATGGATATAGCGATATCCTGTTATCAAATAGTTTAGCGGATTTTTATTACACAACACAGATATTTGTTGAAGTTAACAATAGGTACATCTATATTTTTATGTGTTGGGTAATTTAATCTGAAGATAAAATAATGTTTTTAAACGACATATTGTTGCAACTATCATTAATCTGATAGTTAATAGCATTAACAGCTAGTTGCACAATAGCCAATTTAAAACAAAAAGGTACACCTACTCAATTATTTCAGAACAAAATACAATTATGTTTAGGTAACAATGTCATATGTTATCTACGGATACAAATGAAAAATAATAACTTCCTATACAAATTATATTTCATTAGACAATAGAAAACTATTTCTAATAATATTTATTTTCGCATCACTCGTGATGTAAACATCTATAAAAAGTGCATGCATAAGTTATTTAGTGATAACTGTGCACGATGTCTGATATGTAGAAATGCCACCACATCAACCTACCTGAAGAAAAATTTCTTCAACAGATTTTCAACCTTATCCCAATAGTGGAAGGTTAATATTAGATTGGTAAAATTTGACAGATTCGGTCTGTAACTATGTATGTAAAAACAAACGTGAACAAGTTATCTATTACACATTAGACACAAAATTTTAATGTGGGCACGTTTTATCATTCAATCGCAAAATTTGCCGAATTTGAATAGGTAGTCTTTGAAAAGGCAACACTGCAGTTTCCTTAAGGTTTTAGTCATTCAAAGCACAGACATCCTTAAGTCTATATTCCTACAATCAGATGTTTTGAACAGGATAAAACACTTTTTACAAGAAATAAAACCGTGACGAAAAAACATAGCTGCACTGACTAGCCACCGACTTCTAGACTGATGCACCTTATTGATTTGTAAGTCTGTATTTATTTTTATAAAAAGTTATTTATTTTTAGTTTTTTAGTCGGTTAAGTCTGATAGATACTACGCTGAAAACCGTAAAAAATCGGTTCAGTCAAATGCGAGTTCAAACTAAAGAAACTCCATTTTTGAAGTCGGTTAAAAATAAACTTGACCTAAACGAAATCATTCTAGTCGCGAACTCCGCGTACATACAGCCAAGCATATTATTATGACGTCATGACTCACCGAGCACTTCTCCCATACCAATGAAGACACCTGACAAGCCCACCAGTTGCTTCGCATTCTCGCCCATAGACAGAGTGAACCCGATACTAGGGCTGTACACGCCGCTGAAGAACGATAGCTCCACGCCTGTAAGGTATGAGAAAATATTATTAGATACATGTACGAAAAATCATATCTATCAGAACATCAACATTAGGGGAAAGTGGGGGAAACGCGAACACCTAAGGGAAAACATAAATAAAGCAGTAAAATCAAATCACAGAGTTTCTTTAATGATTGAATTATAAACTTTAGTTATCTAATTAGCGTATTACTAATCAACATTATTATTTTTTTAATAAAATAAAACAAAATGACCCAAAAAACAAAACCCTTAGTGTTCGGTTTTACCCAACTGATGTCGGGTAAAACCGAACACCAAGTGGGGTAATCACGTACTAACATTACTAACGACATCTATCACATTTGTAACCCGCCAATGTTGACTGTCCGTCAGTATTCTGCCAATGCTGAGGTTCTTGGTTTAAACATCGACTATAGCCTTTTGAGATCCTCTAAACTGTATTTAGTTTCGTTTTTTTTTT
>NWSH02000019.1:9150148-9165553 GCA_002382865.2 Heliothis virescens
TAGGGGAAAGTGGGGGAAACGCGAACACCTAAGGGAAAACATAAATAAAACAGTAAAATCAAATCACAGAGTTTCTTTAATGATTGAATTATAAACTTTAGTTATCTAATTAGCGTATTACTAATCAACATTATTATTTTTTTAATAAAATAAAACAAAATGACCCAAAAAACAAAACCCTTAGTGTTCGGTTTTACCCAACTGATGTCGGGTAAAACCGAACACCAAGTGGGGTAATCACGTACTAACATTACTAACGACATCTATCACATTTGTAACCCGCCAATGTTGACTGTCCGTCAGTATTCTGCCAATGCTGAGGTTCTTGGTTTAAACATCGACTATAGCCTTTTGAGATCCTCTAAACTGNNGGCTGGACAGTTTTCTAAACACGCTTACTTCAGCATCAAGTTTAACAAAACCGCACTTTGTATAGGTACTTGGAATAGGTGATTCCCATGGTACGTAAGTCAAACCACAAGAAACACGCAGTCATTTAATATTTTGACCATCTCTGACCTTGAGACCGTTGTGATTGGCTCAAGTGTTTTTCTTGAGGTTGCATATGTGTGTGTGACACACCCCCCTTTTTATATCGTATACAATATGTGGATTGATAAACCGGTTGATTGACATTTGTCTGTTTACTTGTACCTAGTCACAAAGTAACGGCAACGAACTTATGCGCCCTTTCAGAGAGGACATTCATAAAATTTGCCGTAAAGTGACCGTATATAGTTTTTAGAAGTCTTATTTAACTTAAAACTTCGACTTTTTGATTGATTTTCACCACAAAGGCTCAATATCAAAACATGGATGTACGGTGCTTCGTCCATTTTCATTAGTATTCTGGTGGGATAGCTAATGTAACTGGCAGTCAATGATCCCAGATTCTTGGAATAACCACCCAAGAAGGCCTTTTACTATAACTTTTACAAAAGAGAAAAGGATATAACTTTGTGCTTTATTCGATATCGAAATATTCCAGTGATTATGCAATACATCGAAAGTTTGGTGTTACAATCGAATGAAGTTTGGTTCCTTAAATGGCTTACGTAGGTAATCCCTTTTAGGTAGAAGAGAACGTCGTCCATACCTTCATAATAATATTCTCTGTTTTTTTTTAGTGTAATTTTAGTTCTTAAACTTACCGGTATAAATGAAGGTGACGCTCAGTAACAACATATCCCGGGTACAGAACAGCTTCAGAGCACCTTTGAACGCATCCAGAGGACTGTCCTGAACATCGTGTGTCACAATTTCTCCCTGCAGACAATAGCATAAATGTAAATTTTATCGTACTTTATATTAGTTTATATCTTCTATCGAAGTTGTACCTTGACTCGACAATGTCGATGAACGGGACTGTTATTTATTAAAGTTTAAAGACCCAAACTACACTGTGACCATCAGTTCTACTTACATACCTTCCTTAACTCTTAACATCCTGTTTGCCCTCAATGAAACTACCTCATAAAATTCTTTAAGTAAAGAAATCGCGATCAAGGGAATTGAAACTTGTTGTTCTCGATTTCTCCGCACTATAATAATATTTTGTATTTGAATTGATCGGATAATACCAAAAACATCAACATGGCATATCAATAAAATCTTATTTAAGAGCTAGTCGGCCGTGGTTTAGTTGCAAAATACACATTATGTCAATGCGAGAGGGTGCGGTTTACCTTGGCATCTTCGATATTGGGCATACGTTTAGCAGGTCTAAGCAGCATGAGGAAAACTAAGCCGACCGCACACACTCCCGTCAAAGCACCGAACACCACATTTCTAGTCTCCACATCAATTTGGGTCTTGCCTTGGAATTTTATGAACACGAACAGATTGCCGAAAAACATGCTGCAAAGAGAAAGCAATCAATTAAATTGGCGTGCTGAAATGGTCTTAAATAATAGTCACGGTTTTAAATAATCTGTAGTTAATTGAGCAATTTAAATGCTAACAACATATTATGCATACCACATAACAGGTTTTTAAGCACTAGAATTTTGGCAAATGTTTTTGGTCCATCTTCAAATCACAAGTTCAAGGCAAGCTGACTTAACGCAACTCTACCACCAACATTCAACTATACAGTATTGAAGCTCCAATTAGAAGTTACATACCTGCACTGCAACATAGCCCAGAAGACTCCAGAATTCCTGGATATGGTATCGGCATCACTGTTGAGCGTCAGGTAGTTACCCTGGCCGGTCCATATAGCAGCCGCACCCGCGCCGATCAGCACGCTCGCCACGTATAGCAGCCAAGTGCGAGGGAACAAGAAAGTCACGATGAAGAACCTGCAATAGGACGTCTAGTTAGAGATATATCAACTTTATACTTTCGCTTTCTATGACTGGCGTGATTGCAAGGAAGGGAATGAGGTACTGTGGTAGCGTATCCTGTCCTGTTTCGGTGATAACTTGGGGTTATTAATTGGACTTTTGAAGTAGAGTACATGTAAATACTTTAGCCAAAACTTTAATTTTCTTTAGTGTAGGTAAAGATCCTTAAAGTGACATGAAACTTCATTTGTTCGGTACTTTGTTGAATACAAACGAGACAGTGCGTAATTACAAGCATCAGTCGACATCTCTTATTAGACTCGGGATGAATTCGTGAGAAATGAGTCTACATAGCTAAGTACTCCAAATGATGCAATAGCTGTCTCTAGAACATTTCAAATTCAAAACATTTCTTAGAACAGTTCCATTTCATTGTTCACTGGTAGTCGTAAGCTTTGCTATTACAATTTCACGAACTTTACGAAATAAGAGAACAAAAAAGTGAAACGAGACGAAGGCTTTTAATTTTGGTAGGAAAGTTCATTTTTGGCGCGATGCCACCCGACTTCGGCTGTGAACTTTAATGTCGATGCTGTCCAGTCCACTAACACACTATTATGCGAATGCAATGTTGTTTGTTACGCAATAGCAGTGTTTACGAGTTACAACACGGCTACAGTATATGTCCAAGTGTCCAGTATACTATACAACAAGTATCGGTTACGCAACCAGCTGAATTAGCCCAGATGACCGCTAACACGCTAGCCTCGGTCATAGCCAGGTTACGATAGGCAAATCGGGTTTTGTAAATGTTTGAATCATAATGACCTGTTCTTATCCATATTACTAGTCGGGTAAAAACTACTAAGTAGCTGCTAGTCGTAACATATAGACGTGCATATCATCATCTGCCTAGCCTTTTCCCAACTATGTTGGGGTCGGCTTCCAGTCTAACCGGATGCAGCTGAGAACCAGTGTTTTACATGGAGCGACTGCCTGTCTGACCTCCACAACCCAGCTACCCGGGCAACCTGGCACCCCCTGGATAAGACTGGTTTTGTCAGATTTTCTGGCTTCTGACTACCCGTAAACTGACTGCCAAAGATGTTCAAATGACAGCGGGACCCACCAGTTTTATCGTGCCTCTCCGAAACACGGAAGAACTCGTTATGACAAGATGGTCACCCATCCACGGACCGACCGCGCCAAGCGTTGCTTAACCTTATGATCGATCGATCCGCGCGGCTTTGACTTTATTGGAATATTAATCCGTTGCATAGGTATCGCCCAAATGGTGTCGAGATAAGACACTTATTGTTAAGTCGATCGTGCTACAAACAAGACAAAAAGACTGTCTGGCAATAAATGGGCCGATGACCGAGGAAGTCAAGACAGACCTATAAGCTGCTACGTAACCACTTGATAAAAGCATTTTACAGTTAACAAAAGGCTATCAGGAAGTAAAGACGATGATAGATGGTTCTAACTTTAGTTTAAATGCACTTTCACTGTAAGCTAATTGCGGATTGATGATTGATTCAAATTTAGATATGGAGTATGGAACATAATGTTTAACGTGTGGTCTACTTGCGGCATCATGATCATAATCAATCAATAAAAAAGCATAGATTGACTCGTTTAAAAGTTATGTTACATTCTTATTTCTCTCTGTACAAAAAAAACATGAAATTCGTTCAGCCGTTACAGTCTGATTGAGTAACAAACACACCTCCAAACTTTCGCATTCATAACATTAGTGGGATGGGTGGTCAAGGTCACAGCCATACACGTTTCGCACTTAGAATAACAAAGCCTGGCCCGTTCACCTTGCCAAAAAGAGTATTCTTAGCTGAAGAATATTTTGAAAAAAAAAAATACTGCAATGCGTCCTATTTCTAATAAGGCACGTATTACAAGATATGGGCCGTAAAAACACTTTTCCTTGCACATGTCATCGGTTCAAGATTGTGTCTAACTTTGCCCCAACCTTTCAATCTGCCACGCTTATCACATACGCAATATCTAAACTCGAAACTGTATGCTATTATTGTTCCGGGCGATAATCGCGACATCCAATGCCATCAAACGAAAGCGATTTTCCCTGAAAAAACAACCGGAAGATAAACATACATCCCTACGTATAATTTGATGATATTATCATAATAATCTTACGCGTGTCACAGATATTTGAGGAAAATAGAAAGGATATTGCAACACAAAATTTTATCCATGACAATTTACACCGCGTTTTAAGTTACGCAGTTAGAATGTTGTAATGTTACAAGTAACATATTTTTGAAGCGGTCTAGCTGCACCTAGTTTATTGCCATACTGTTTCATTATGCACTGTAATATGGAACTAGTTTGCTTTATCAAATCGTACACGTGAACACAGAATTATCAAGCATGTGGCGTAAACAGTCTGTGGAAGGAGATAGAGTTTTCATTCATCCTGTATTTAATAACAGACAACAAGAGTAACAAGAAGTCGTTTTTCATGGATGATGGACAACAAAGAGGACTGGGTATTATTTTCAGGTGTTTTCAGACAAGACCTAAAAATATTTATTACAACAGTCGTTTGTATATCGGATAAACCCTTGTTATGAGAATATTGTATGGGAATTTTCTTTAACATTTCTGTTTGTTGTCGTTTTAATTAATAACATGTTTAATGGAACACCTAATATTGTTACATAACACAAATTAAACTACCATAACCGATAAAGCCGCATTTTCTCGCTGGTATATCGTTGAAAATGTTACAGAAATATGTAGAGAATCGTTTTATACGGGTAATATATTATCTAGATTGACACGGGAACATTTAGGTAAATAAGATTTATTCTGCAGAATAATTTAACTTGAAGCTTCAATAATAAGGGAGCTGAGGAAGGCCTCCTCCTTTTTTGGAAGCGGTTAGGTTAGCCTAAATTAGTTCAATACATCTTAATGCCTTTAAATGAAGACAAGGTCATTATCTAATACGGTTGGTATGTTGTGATGAAATGAAATAACTAACTTTTGTTGTAATTATTTCGAACACGTTGTTAAATAATCACATTACACGCCTACTTTTGTTGACAGCTCTGTAATTAGTACATATCAAATAGTTGTACGGCGCCTTATTAAATTTTCAGGTGAAATAAGTAACGGGGCGCTTTTTATTTCAGCGTATTTAAAATAATTGTGATAATCTGCAAGAGGACGAAACCGGAAAATAATTCTAACATTCATACAAAACAGGCGTGACTAAAAAAAATATAAGTTTAATTATTTTTGTCTAGCGTTGTTTTGCGCTATAAATTATATAGCTAGTTATTGTTAAAATAAATGAAAGGTTGAATTGAAACTATGCAACAAAGCCAGCCAATAACCTTGAGGGGGCGTGATCTAGTCTAGTGAAGGTTTATAAGCGAAAACATTTCGATATAGGTTCGCTAAGGAATGCGTATGCGATCATGATTGGAAACCACTTTACAGATAAAAAATATACAGATAATAAACATTCAATAATATTGAAGAATGGGTCAACAAACTACATTCTTCAAGAGGTGCTAATCCACGGCCAACTGAAGGTAGAAGGTAGGTACAGACGACAGCACATCAAGTTACCACAATCTGTCAAATTTCTGCAATCGATTTTCAACCTTATCTCAATAGTGGGTAGGTTAATGTTTGACTGGTAAAATTTGACAGATTGGTATACGTTGACCTGCTGTCGTCTGTACCTACTAATTTATAGCTAAAACAAAATACTCATATTTTTGACATTAAGATTCTCGCAACGACATGTTCTGTATGTAAATGTCATTAATCCTAAAAACCGCATTGCATAGGTACTGGTGTCTATGTAAAGACGACAGCAGGTCACTGTACCCGAATCTGTCAAATTTTACCAATCTAACATCAACTTTACACTATTGTGATAAGGTTGAAAATCTATTGCAGAAATTTGACAAATTGTGGTAGCTTGATGTGCTATCGTCTGTACTTTATAAACCTTGCTACCACGTGCAACTGATATAATTATGTATGTTTTTATCGCCTGCTGCAGTCACTAAACAATTACACAATGTAGTTGATGCAGTACAAATACTTCTAGTCTATATTTTTCCAAACAATGCAGTAAGTGATGACTAATGTTTGATAAACAAAGAAGATTCGTACTTAACAGTTTATTGGCTCTAGTGACAGATACGACTGTTTTCTACTCAAAGCCTTCGGAATCTATTATTTACGTGTTATTCCCTCACCAGTAACAAAAGCTTTTTATACTACTTGAATTTCAATATCATGAGTCGTGTAAGTAAGTATGTTTAAGCACTCACTTCGTTTTACAATAAAAAAAATAACAATTGTTTAATTTAAGTGAAGGTTTATAATCGTGACAGATTAAGAAAAAGGCCCTTAAATTATAGAAAATAGATATATTAGCAAGTCTCCTTAAAAGTGGATTGATTTAAAAAAGGTTTTAAGGGCCCCCGCGCACTAGTCAGCCTGGCTGCGCAGCCAGGCTGCGGCAGCCAGTAAAACATATGACGTTGTATAGGAGCCCGCGCACTAGGTAACCACGAATTCCCGGCTGCGGCAGCCAATACAACGCGCTTGTTTGCACGGCAGCCGGCTGGCTGCGCGCAGCCAGAACGTGTGTAGGCGAATGTATGTGGCTGCGGTCAGTCTCCGCGCACTAGTTGTAGCAGCCAGACGTATTTTGCGTTCCGAACTTTGATAAGATTACTTTCGATACAGAGAAATTTATTCGGGAAATTGAAATTGGCTGCTATAACTGGCTGCGCAAATATTCTGGTTGCCGCAGCCTGGCTGCGCAGCCAGGCTGCCCAGTGCGTGGGAGCCCTAAAAGTGCTACGCTGCGAAATAAGAAAAATGTACGCTCTTTAAAAAGGTCAAACTTAAAGTTCAAGCCAGCAATATTGACCTTTAAATGACATTAAAACTACAAAACTACATATTTATCAAATCTAATACCGGTTCAATGTCAAAATAATGTAGTAATTAGAACAAACCAAAACAAAGTTTTTCGAAATTAGTTAAAATGCACGACACTGCTTCAACGTAACGGTCAGGGCGCATTCTATGGCACTTATGTTAGTTCCACGCTACGAAACTACGATGCAATAATTTTACCATCAAAGAACTTCTTTTGTATACTCTATTGTGTTTTTATTTTGTAGAAATATAAATGTAATATGTGTACTCCACAGTCGGTCACAGGCGTCTTGGGCTTTGCTATTTGACAGTTTAAGGCTTTTATTTAAAAATCGACTGGGAATCAAGAAATTCTGTGATAATATTTCAGTATTTGATTGCCGAATAAAACCCTTTGAAATACACTCCACCCTTCTTAACCTTTGACATTTAATTATTTATTGTATACTAGCCGTTTTCCCGCGGTTTCACTCGCATCCCGTGGGAATTACTGCCCGTACCCGGATAAAATATAGCCTATGTCACTCGTGGATAATGTAGCTTTCGAATGGTGAAAGAATTTTTAAAATCGGTCCAGTAGTTTTTGAGCCTATTCATTACAACCAAACAAACAAACAAAGTTTTCCTCTTTATAATATTAGTATAGATGAAATTTAGCGAAATTTTGATGCATACTATGCGTATCAACTAAGAATAGGACCGCGCTTCCTGCCAACTTCACACGATAACTGTCAAAATAGTACTGCCAGCAAAAAAATGTGCAAAAAGGAAATCATAATATATTTTTTATTGTTCATAGATTTAGATTTAATTTATTGTATAATCTTACCGATTAATAATAAAATATATATACAATTATAAATATGGTTTTTCTTTCAAATCCCATTCATTTTTTATTAATTTGGAGCTTAAAGCTTTGCATTAAACATTTAAACTGAATATATTTGGTACTGATTTTTTTGCACACCATACACTTTGGTAATGAAGTTTGCGCGTATTTCTGTACAAAATGGCGTCTTGACAGTCCTATTCTTATTTGGAACGCATAGTACTTCTATTGACCATAACAGCAAGTTTGAATTATGGAAGAAATTATTGAACAAGAAAGAAATAATTGTTAACATGACGTGCACTTATACATTGCATACAAGACACTGTAACAAGTATAAATTTTCTAATACTTAATTAACTCATACTAGCAGAAATCACGCAACGAATTGCCGAGCGAGTGCGTTTGCTGCGCGGGCGCAAGTAGTTCACACTTGTGTGATAATAGCATAGGCGTAATTCTATGGCACAACCGAGTAATATACAGTGAAAGTTAGCTTTTTGTCAGTAAAATATGAAATTAGGAAAATTGATATTTCAACCATAAGAAGGGATCTTCTATTTTTCTTAGCTGGAGAATTGCAATTTTATTTTCCTGATATCAGCCTCAAAAGAAACATCAACTTTCAAGATCACATCATCACAAATGACAACATACAGATAAACAAACAACTATCGTATAACTGCATTCAGGATATTTGTTTTATCTATTGGATAATAGGTAACAGCGAAAACAGTACATCATACATATAACACCTACGTAATACAGTAGTAACCAGTAGGTACTTACCTACCTACAGTATAGAAGTAGGTACCTGTATGTTATGATATGATCCACAAACCCCAATAGCAAAGACAACGGCCTCAAATTGACAGATGATAGGCATAACACCATTAGCACTTACCATTTAGTTCAAAAAGGTTGTATAACGTTACATTCGTTGTTACAGCTTTATTTACGTAATACAGGGAAATTATGGGCCTTACCATGTTGTTACTAACCTCCTATTAGTATAACAAGATACATAGAAAACTACTTCGTATTTTCATTTCAATTTGTTTTCCGTGAGGCTGGAAACTCTAGCATTTGATCGGAGAAAGTTTTCCTACAGTAGTTTTACTTTCTCATTGAAGCCCCATGACTCGGCATTTTTGGGACAGAAATATCAGCTTTTTAAGAAATAATAATTTTATCACCTTATCTTAGAGAAATAATTGTGTCCTATAAATAAATCTACAATAGGAACACACCCTAATCAAGGGGATATTTTGAAATAAGAACATTTCGCCTTTTCAGAAAACTTTTTGACATTTTAAAAAACATTTAGAGGAACAGCCAGCAGGCCTAGTGCTGATGAAAGCAATAAACTCCTTGTTATAAAGTATGAAGGAGGAAGTTTATCCACTGTGTAATAATTCTTCTGCCGGCACAAAATTACTCACAGATACGTAAGTCCTCCAATAAACATGGCGCCTCTGGGACCAGTAATGGTGATGATGGAGGGCGCCATCCAGTTGCAGATGGCCAGCGTCGCGTAAATGATGGCCAGTGACGTGTAGCCATCGCCCGTGAACTCCGGATCATCGTGGGATATGCTGTCCAGCACTGTTTTCTGCGAACAAGAGATAAAATGTAAGTGGTGGAATTCTCCTATGGGATTGTTCAAGAGAGTAACAGCGGCCCTGGTCTTGGCCTAAGGGCTTAAGAAGGAACACGGTGGGTTTTAGTCAGGAAAAAATAGTGGTGGGATCTTTAGACATGATGATCATCAATCTTCAATGAACTACTCGCATTGAATAAAAACACCCTACGAGTGTTACCCCTTTTTCAGTGTTTGTACAACAAACGGATATGAATAGAAGACGGGAATAAGAATTATGTATTGTGGATGACCTAATCAATTCTATAATTTATTTTGAATTGACAGTTGTCGAATTAATAAGCACTTTATATTAATGAAGCAGCTTTATCTTAGATGAGCCTTGAAACAGTTTCGCATAGTCGAAAGATCAAGTACGATCGCAGTACTTGACATTGTGATATGTCATGCGTTTATTCAACAACACTGATAAAACTCATCTTCGTATTAATGTTACCTTGAATTCTGAAAAAAAAACGTAGACTTGCTCTTTCTCGTCAAATAAGTATTGCTCCTCTGAAGTTTATCAGTCATTTGACGCTATGCTTATGCGCAGTAGCTACTGATTTGTACGCATAGTTTAAAAAAGTGAAGACACTAGTAGCCGACTTCGGAACGGCAAAATAATTTGACGATCATTGTCCATGTCCATTACTTTTGAAAGAAGAAGATAACTGTTGTTTATTGTTAAATAAAGTCATAAGAAGCCGCAATTTCTCCGATTTAAATTTCACAATGCACTTCACATTATTTTGGTATTTTATGTTTATGACCTTGATACTCCCAAAATGTACAACCTACTTCGAAATGAATCTGCTTTCGAAATACGAAAACGTGGGACGTTTGGTAAAACAATATAGATGCGACATAAAAATCCGCAGGACCGGTCCAAAACTTAAAAGCGCATATCAATTGCAATAAAGCACTAAAATGTCGTAACGCTTCGAGGTAACAAAACTTTCCGATTTGGAAATTTTCCTTTATAGTGTCGATAAACCAAATACAATATTTATAATATTCTCCTGCACAAGGATATTACGTTGCCAAAATATGCCCTTATACCTAAGGAGTGATTGCGATTTCGTCGCCAATTTCGAAAATTATCATCTTTTAATAATTTTAAAGACGAACGCATAACATTAACATGTATACTTACATTAATAATGCCACACAACCATACATTTTCTTTTCGACTTTTAATTTTAAAAACGTTAATATTTCTAAAGTACGCTTTTAAGCTTAATGGAATCGTGAGTTCCGAAGAAAGTGCATTACTTAATTAAACATAAGCATTTCCAAAACGTGTTCACCATCAAAATCTTAAAAATCTGCTGTTAAACTGTATTTCGCCCTAAAAACAACAGCTTCCCATTCTGACATCAATGTGGGATACTAAAGTTGCGCCCCAAAAATTGGAATTTATCTTCTTATAAGAAGGTCTTTGAACGCCGGTCGTAAATAATAATTGGCCGATAACGACATGCTATATGATATTTAACTGCATTAAACACTTACGAAGTAAAATTTCTTAAATATTGCGTGGGTTTACCACAAGTTGCGCTAACCCATTAACCTCAGCACGATTTCAATTTACTGTTTCTTGTCTCTTGTATAGGAAAGATCAATTATTCTAATATTATAAAGCGAAGAGAAGATAAAGTGAAGAGTTTGTTTGTTTGAACGCGCTAATCTCAGGAACTACGGTCCGATTTGAAAAATGCTTTCAGTGTTAGATAGCCCATTTATCGAGGAAGGCTATAGGCTACTTTTTATCCGGGTGCGCGCAGCAGTTCCCACGGGAAAGCGGGTGAAACCGCTGGCGTAAGCTGGTCAAAAATAAAAATACAAGAATCCTATTATGTTAATGGAGAAACGTTTCCCGGTATAAAGGTAAACAGCTTATCTGCCCATCACAATCAAAATGTACATACGTCACTTTTAACCTCTCAATTATCTGAAACACATCATTGAAAAGACCCTTGAAAATAAATATCTTGCCAGTAAATCTCTATCTGACCTAAATCGAGTACAAATTAATCCTTGAATTTATCGAGTATAGACAAACAATGATAAATATCCACTTGTATTGTATTAGGTATATACTTACTAATTATTTAAAAGATAATTAACACTTTTAGTTGATTCATATTAAGCCAGCCGTGGTGGCCGTGGTTACAGATAACCTTAGGAACCACAAGATACTTATTACGGTGGCTAAGGGGTTAGTTTAGTTACTGCAGAATTCAATATTCTGTCTATCTCTGGATTTGTTTAATAAAGATAGGAATTTGATATTATTGTATGGGGCTAATGTCAGAATTCTATCTCTAGTATGCAAATCCAGAGATAGATAGGTTATTGGGAACGGCCGTTAGTAAACAAAACGTATTGCGTTGTTACAGTTATCTCGACATTTTCGGGGAATTTTGTGATATAAACATTGTTTATGTTTTACGATGGAAAACGAATTCGCTATTCACTTTGGTTATTTTTCTTTATCAATAGTCAACTTCAAAGTTTATCCACCTTTATGTTACAAAACTTGGTCTTAAAAAGTATCGGCTCTACTTTTTAGGGTTCCGTAGCCGAATGGCAAAAAACGGAACCCTTATAGATTCGTCATGTCTGTCTGTTTGTCCGTCTGTCTGTCTGTCTGTCTGTCTGTCCGTATGTCACAGCCACTTTATTCCGAAACTATTAGGACTACACAATTCAAACTCGGTAGGTAGATGTATTATATTGACCGCTTTACGATTTTTATACAAAAATTAAAAAATAATAATATTAGAGGGGGGCTCTCCATACATGGAACTGAAAATATATTTTTTTTTTTTCATCAAACCTATTCTTGTGGGGTATCTATAGATAGGTCTTTAAAAATGAGATTGAGGTTTCTAAAACCATTTTTTCTCAAAGTCAATCATTTCAAAGTAATACACTTTCAAAGTGCTGAAATTTGTGTCTCCCCCCCTGTAATTTCTAAACTACCAGAATTAAAAATCTAAAAAAAATATATGTTATAGATCTTAACAAAAACTATCAACCAAAATTAGTTTGAACAAGATACAGTCAGTAGTTTTTGAGTTATAGCAGTTTTTCAGTAACGCAAATTATAACTTTGTTATTCATATATTTGTATGAAAAACAAAGTTATTTTTTGTTGTCGAGAAAAGTTTGTGTTTTGGCAAATTTTAGGTAATAGGTACGTTTATTTTTCATAAATAATGGAACGGAACCCTTCATGTGCGAGTCCGAATCGCACTTGGCCGGTTTTTTTAAGTAGATAATACTTCCATAATTAACTACGTAGAATGTGTCTGCAGGATCATTTGGGAATGGCAATGTTAAAACTTCCAGTGAGTTTATCTCAAATGACGCTGATGTCATATCTAATTACAAAATATAATACCTATCTTAGGATTTCATCATCAATGCACACTGCATTTATTTATTGAAAGGAAACTAATCTCTTACGCGTGGTAATAGATAGATGCAAGTTGATAGCTATAAGCTAAGGGAAAGCATATAGGTAGATATACATCCAGTGCATTACAATATTAACTATATATGCATTTAACTCAGCCTTTCCCCTGTCAGAACTGTGCCAGTGGCGATCGTACATCAACCCAGTCTCATGACTGATTGATAAAAATATATTATGACATAACAATAGGTAGGTAAGTAAGTACATAGCCGTANAGGAAACTAATCTCTTACGCGTGGTAATAGATAGATGCAAGTTGATAGCTATAAGCTAAGGGAAAGCATATAGGTAGATATACATCCAGTGCATTACAATATTAACTATATATGCATTTAACTCAGCCTTTCCCCTGTCAGAACTGTGCCAGTGGCGATCGTACATCAACCCAGTCTCATGACTGATTGATAAAAATATATTATGACATAACAATAGGTAGGTAAGTAAGTACATAGCCGTAGGTCAATATCCCACTTTGTCTGCTCTTCAACTGATTAAAAGCACGAGTGTTGTTGAGTGGAATAAATCAACTCAGCACCGGGTTCTACTGGAGCGTAACTATTGAAAATAATTGGCTCTGTGCAACGGTGCAATATCCGTACCTAACAAGAATTTACGTAATTATTACCAGACTGCATACTTTCTATAGTATGGGATAGACAGGTCTGATGAAAAAAATTAATATTATAATTTAATAATAACTTCATAGTTTTGCCAACCTATGTTTTGTGATCTAATGATTGCGAGATTACTGATATGATTATGTTGGAGATACTTATACACCTGTAGAGATACTTATCTATCAAGATCCCAAAATTACGAGCCTTCAATCGAATTCAAATTCGGATGATCACCTAGAGTGGCTTGTTTGTTTTTGAAAGAGATTCGACAAAATAAAAACATTATCTTTTTGGGGGCAACTTCTAGTAGGTACCTATACATCTATCTCAGTATCGTTTGCAGGATGTTATGTTTACTTGTGAAACATATTTGCAGGATGTGAGCAATAGATTGTAGCGCAGATCAAATCGCCAGCATTTCGGTACATTCACACACATAGGTACGAGTTTGCGCTAATCCGCAAACACCTATGACATTTGCAGCTTTAGGAGTACTTACACAATACCATTGCGAATCTCGAACGATGATCTCAATTTACAATGTTACGTAAGCCAAACATAAAAGGTACCTTACATGCATGCTTATAAAGTGGATAATGTCACGACACGTTCATTATTAACGTCAAAGATATCAATGTTATGCCCTTACAGCCCGTAAATTAAATGAAATATTGTGTTTTTATCTGTTACTCAATGTGTTATGAAATAACAGCTATGTATGGTAGTGTCACAGAGAACATCCGTACATATTTGCAATGTGAGCTCCATGATGTGGATCTTATTGATTTTCCACTAGCGATGGGGCATTTATAAACACTTTGTTGCCTGTGGTGTTACTTACGTGTGGTTTTACGACAGGTAACTCTTGATTCTGATGAAGAGGAAGGAAGTTTAAGAATTACGAATCAACATAAACCCAATGACTTTCCCAGACGTAAGCCTTTCGATTAGGGAAACAATGGATCAAGTTCAATGCAGCCTAAATATTAGCATTGAACTTAGACGTGCAAGATAATAGCAGGATCTGCAGAAACGGTAATATTGTACTAATGGAAATTAGGCATTTCAGGGGCAACATACTGGCAAGCATGACTGGCGATCAAATGGGTGCAGTCGCGAACTTTCTCAACAAGACCCTTGGCAAATTCATAGAGTTCCGTGCTTCTGCATCAAATATGCACGAAATTGGGGAGAGAGTAAAATTATCATTTTAACTACACCTTATAAACTACCTTTGTAATGTTCAGAACTTCATACCAATTTATTGGGCATAAACCGTTTTACGGCGAAACATTATAATGCTGAACTGGTATGTGTGACTATACCCGCATAGCAGTGCTTCAGTAATAGGTTACTTTGTCAATATAAATCACGTATGAACCCAAGAGGATAAGTGACTCTAGCTAGACAAAACTGTGATCGATGACACGCCCAGACTTCTGCGTCGAGATAAACAAATGGTAATCATCATTTGCATTGATTTGGCAATCTGTATGCAGTCAGATAACGAAGCATCGTGATTTAATTACGAACGAATGAGAGCAATTTCAAAATAAAGTGTACCTCGCTATAAAATTAGTTTAAATTTTTTAGGGCTTTAT
>NWSH02000019.1:9165653-9177277 GCA_002382865.2 Heliothis virescens
TAAAAACAAAGTCGAGGGACAAGTTTAAAACTGAGGGTACATTTTTTTTTGAAATTGCTCATGAAAAACAAACATGTCCCGGTACCTACTGTGTGTTTATAATTAAAATGCATTTATTAAGTTGGTCAGATTAATATAGTATCCGTTTTAGAAACTTAAATCGAAATATTGAATTCCTCCACTATTTCACGCAAAAACTACTAAAGAGATTTTGAAGAATCTTTATAGTAGCTTAGCTTATACTTCAGAATAACGATTTTTATAAGATAAAGAAGGGTTCGGGATATAGCTTCTTCGCGAGGCGATTGGTAACCGCGGGGAATAACATAGATACTCAAATACGATAATCCACGATACATGTAATTATGCGTCGCCACATTATTAACATTACGCGCACGCGCTGTACTGCAACGCCTAATAGATTTCTACATGAAATCTTACTTTCATGAAAAGTTATTATTTACTTTCAGATAACAATCAGGGATCGATATCTAGATACAGATCTTGACTAGGTATGACATTTTGACAAAATCTATACTAATATTATAAAGCTGAAGAGATTGTTTGTTTGAACGCGCTAATCTCATTCCTGGAAAAAAATTTCAAATCGGATCAGTAGTTCCCTACTGATCCGATTTGAAATTTTTTTCCAGTGTTAGATAGCCCATTTAGCGACGAAGGCTATAGGCTACTTTTTATCAGGGTGCGCGCAGTAGTTCCCACGGGAAAGCGGGTGAAACCGTTGGCGGAAGCTAGTATTATACAAGTAAAGTGGGTAAGTGCCAACGCCTAGCTAAGTATACTCTATGTCCATGTGTACCCTACAGGCTCCGAAACTACTGAACCTAGCTTAACTATCCCAGAGTAACATAGGCTATACTTTTCCGAATATGGGAAGGCATTAGCTTACGTTACGTTACGTAAAAGCTAGAATTGTAATCATTGATGGTAGCACCTCTATATCTTTAATGCTGTCCCATGTTTTCTGTCTGCTCGATTTGATTTTTCATTAAGTTGTTTATTTTGTAAAAATATCAAAAATATGTTGTATAAAATAAGAATCTGTCTATACTAATATTATAAAGAGGAAAACTTTGTTTGTTTGTAATGAATAGGCTCAAAAACCACTGGACCGATTTTACCGCGGGAAAATGGCTAGTATAGAATAAAAAAAGATGCTTCATTTTTTATTCTTAACATTTGGGATTAGTCACTGAAATAATATGATTATTAATTCTTATTAGATTCCTAATAGAAACCAACTATAGGTAGAATTAGTATTAGCAAATTCAGTATCTCTAAATTATACTAAATGGCTATCCAGGTGGACAGACTAACATTAATAAAATATTTACAGCATAATATTAACATTAAAATAATACAAAAGCATCCTAGTGTCCTTCTTCCTACTGATATTATAAATGAGAAAGTTTGTGAGGCTGTATGTATGTTTTTACTCTTTCATGCAAAAATTACTAGAACTAAAATATGTCATAATAGTTTACACAATAACAACATAAGGACATACTGTATATTCAAGTATGAGAAGTAGATCCCTCAGGAAGCAGGTGAAAGCGCAGGCAGAAGCTAGTAATATTATAATCCAATATTCAGAGCTTAACAATATTATGTGCCTGGTGTATGGAAAAATATAAATAGAAACAGATGTATTGCTAGAACTATGTATTTTATGTATTGCTAGAAAGAAAATAATAAATGTTTTGTTACTTAAATAAACAACAAGTGTAGTATAGGTATTATAATGCTAATTTAAAGAAAAAAAATATTTAAACAAATGCTAAGGAGCACAATAACATGAGTTGATATATAATTAGGAACTATATATAAGTTGAAATTGTTATCAAAGACGGAACCATAAATTATAGGATGTGAATAAATTGATATAAAATTAACAAATGTTTGATTGGAACAACATACTGATAAGCTTATTAATTGGGTACTAGTATTTTATAGCCATGTGTAATATATATAAAAATATACACATACATCTTTCTAAGTGGACACAAACTAGATTTTTTAAATAAAATTCTCATGGTATTATATTAGCATATTTGGTATCAACAGGTCAGTAACATTCTGATAATAATTTCAAGGTCACAGTTTGACATTTGGGTTGATCAACCACCTATGTGAAGTAGTCCTTTCTACAACTATATAGCTCTGTGTGACCCAGGAAATAAAATTGTATCAACATTACTGCACTACTGCCATTGTTATACATAGTTATAATAATTATAAATAAATAATGCATGTAAAATAGCATTAGCCATAGGTTTACATTACTACATTTTTTTTGTTTATTTTTTTTAATTTCCATACCTACTAATTATTTGTGTAAAAATCAGGAACAGTTTTATTGTGATTAATGGACCACATAATAAATGTTTTTATTATTTAGGAAGGATACTCAAAAAGAAAAATACTTTTTAATGTTGTAGAAACACCTCCAGAGTAAAAGTATAAGAACACAAGCATAAATTGGATAACTTCACCAAATAATAACAAATACAACTAAGTATTATCACAAGTACTATTTATTGTTCTTACTAAAAGAAAACTCACCTCTATATTTCCCATCGTTTGAAAAGCGGTGAAGACGAACATAAATCCAAATCCGAGGATTATAACGTTTACAAATTTTCGATTCATTTTGATGGATATATACGATTACCAAACTAAACTAAAAAATATATTTAACTACAAGCAATACGTTTATGAGACAACACGGGACTCAACAGTCCAACATCTAAAAGAGAACTGAGTTGTTGACGTAGTTTTTCAATGATATTACACGCAACTCGGAACTCCCTCCACCGACACACTAAGCGAGCAATAAAAGCAAAGAAATTATGTTTTCTTACATGTAAATAAATAAATACACAGTACGACACGAAGGCTGTTTTAGCTGTCAACCAACTGTCAAATCCCAAATGTCAATGTCACGAGCTCTACGAGTGAAATATGAATGATTGAATGGCTCATTTCACAGAATAAAACATATTTTGGATTGTTCTGCTTTCCAGGCCTCAAATCTAAATCTAGGGTTTAGAAAAAAACTTAAACAATTTACTGTATCTTCTTCTCGGCCAAAGAAACGAGAGCGACGTTCATAAAGCAACCTCCATACTCGGGAAAGTTGAGCTAAAGAGGAAGAAGTATAGAGAGGAAAGTTGCCCAAAGTGTCCCTCCACACTCCTCGTTTTCTCTTAACCTCGGACAACTTCACGAGTAGTATGGAGGATGCATAAGATACAAGAGCACCGCTCATACTCATTTATCTGCTCTTTCACACTAGCGCTCAATTTTCTATGCCCGAAATATTTATCGTTTATACCGGTAGTAGTCAGTTGTTTGTTGTCGTTCGTATGCGCAACTACGCCCATGCGCAACGAACGAACCGTGCGTAGCCGCGCGGAAAAACTGAGTGCAATTTCCGCTTGTCTGTGAGTGCTCTAATGATGGGATAGAAAATCAATCGCTATTATTGTATCATATTTATCCTAAACTCACTTACATTTTAGTACTTTTGTAAATTCTTTGTTTAAACTGTTTATCACACAAGATCACACGACACCACAATTGCGTTTTGTTGCTCGGTTTTGTACAGATAATAACAAAAAAATCACCACCAGATTTTAGATCTATTAATATTTAATTAGTTATCTGTGGTTATTTTATTTTTCTGATTCATCGAGTGTATTTTTATGCTGAATCTTTATACGTAAAAATTACAAATAAATAAGTTTTATTTAAGCGTTATAAGTGAATAATGGAAATGTAGTGCCTTAATGGAATTTTTGTGTAGTTAATTTTCGTGTATCTTCACTGCAACATTCTTTGATGAGGATGATCTCATTGACGTTCTGACATTACGTTTTAAGCGAAATCTTGATCGTTTTATTATTTTGCTATTGGGTCCAATGACCTTGTAACTTAAAATAATTTCATCGAAATTGATTAGTGACAATGAAGAAACAGTTCTATAGGGTTAAGCAACTCGCCGACCAAACATTTTCAAGGTATGATATGTACTTTACATTATCTTAACTATAAGATAAGATTCACTTCTTTGTGGGTTTGGTCCGTTGTTTTTGTAATCTTATTACTTGGATCAGTAACAGTTTATCCCATGTACAAGTGGTATCATGAGAAAAAAGTAACAGTATTTTTTTAAACATTTTATTTCGTTGTTTGAGAGAATCCTTATTGAAACCAACATTGCTGATCGATATTGATATTTTCAGGTCAGGAAAAGCAGAAGGATTGACAGACGAGTTGCAAACAGCAGATAGAAAAGTAGAACACCTTAGAAATGCCTTACAGTTGGTTAGCAAAAGACTGTCAACAGGAGCTGGCAGTACACAGGGCCAGGACCCTGCAGCCAGAGAGAAAAGACTTAAAAAACTGCCTGAATACCTCCTTGGATTATCTATGTGTGAAGCCAGCAATTTTGATGATGATGATAGCATTTTAAAATATATTTTATATGAATGTGGTAAGTGCCTATTTGCCTTTTTGTAATTCAGTTTAGAGTAAAAGGAAAAATAAACATTATAACCAAAATTACACAGTGTAAAAAGAATAATAGTAATTTAATGGTTTTTGTGTAGGTAAAACTGAGAAATTTCTGGCAAATGAGATAGCAGAGCATGAACTGAAAGTAGAACAGTTAGTGTGTGCCCCTCTCACAACTATTAGTGACCAGGATCTTCCAGCCATAATGAAAGCCAAAAAGCAGCTCAACAGGCTCATGAGTGAAAAGGAAACAGCCACTAGCAGATATCATGTGAGTTATATCTTAGTTATCACAATTTATCTAAACACCATTTAGGATCAATTGTTACAATATTCAGATATAAATGCTTTATCTGCAAGTAAAAGATATGTACTATATAAACAAGCCTGTTAAACCATGTTGTTGTACTTGGGATTTCAATGTCAAAGTAATCTTGTAAATTGAAGATTACTGACACTATACTGAGCTAATCAATATCAGACAGAATAACACTAAGCCTAACAGGAAAATAAAATAAAATAATGCATGCTTATCAATTGTTATTTTGGTCCGATTCAACAACAAACATTGCATATCTTGTCCACCATACATCAATATGTTTTTACATTAAATGCAAGCCTATAGTGTTATTCCTAAGTGACTGACATTGTATGGCATTCTCTTTCTTACTAATTCAATTAGTACAATCTATTGATGACTTGAAACAACCTCACTCACTGACCCTGGTTTCAATAGATACAATGACAACAAAACATATACAAATATTATAGCTGAATTTATTTATACTTTATATAAAGTACATACAGACATTCTATATTTATATTAAAACGTTAGTATTGTTATGTTACTGGTGAGGATGAGCGAATTATTTTGATTAGATTACTCACATCAAAATGATAAGATAATTTTAACCTTATAGCATTTAGAACGGCAAAAAGAGGAGAATCCAACAAAACTGAACGCTGCAAGAGAAGAACTGGAAGATGTTGGAATTAGAGTAGAGGCGGCAAGAGATGCCTTGGCTGCGGACATGTTCGCTCTTGTCGCTAAAGAGGCCCAGTTAGCACACACATTACTACAATATGTCAAACTACAGAGAGCATACCATGAGTCGGCACTACATTCCCTACAAGATACAGTTCCAGAGCTAGAACGGTTCATAAGTAAGTATGATGCTTTGGTGGACGGGAATGAGAGAATATTGTTGTAGTTAGTTGCTGAAATCTGTATTTTAGAACTCAAGTATGGATCTTAATCTTTAACATAGTCATAATATGCTGGTCTGGTTGATACTTTTTCTGCATAGTGCTTGATTCTTATAACATTTTTTTTAAACAAAAGGGGAATGTATTAAATCAATAAAGTTTATCACTCATCCATTAGTCATTAGTTCATTGCTCATTATTATTCATGTAACGACATTTTTATCTGTTTCAAAATCTAAAGTCATTTCTTTAAAAATAATCTAATAAATCGATTTTCTTTCATCATAAGATTTGTTTGTTTATATAATAAAACTACTGTTCTGCAGAGGGCATAGATATTGACCACTATCCAAACACCTAACCATTTTTTCCTACACCATAAATCAGTCAATAGTCCAGTAATGTGATTTGGAAAAAAGTTTTTTTTTCTTTGTGTACTTCATTAAGTAATCACCCATTACTGTTTCCTAGTAAATAAACTAATCGAAATAATACTCCTCAACACTCATTAGTTCTACAATGTTAAGTTCAAACAAATATTTTATCAACATCCTCTTTTAATTATTCAATAATCATTACCATACAATCATACGGATGTTGGCATGTTATGTACTAGAAGGAAATGCAAAAATTATCCTCTATTTGATTAGCGCTGTTAGCTTATATCTATTTGCCTGATAGCAATATATTTATAATCGGTAACAGGATACATAGCAGATTAATTTGTAAAATTCGTAACTGGTTTGTGACTTATTTGTAGAATGAATATAATTTTGAATAAAAGGCATCATATATTCAAAGTGAGTCCCTGATGCATTTGAATGTCTTCAAAAGTTCCTTCAATAAATTATGTATGCTGGCATTGAATGAGTGTAATGTATACATCCGTCGGCGACATGTAGGTACTACCCGTGCGCGATAAGTTGAGACCCGCGTGGAATTCGACACTCCTAATTCCTATTATAAAATAACATAATATTGTAATTAATTTTACTATAGAAGACGACTACCTAAATTCGCAGATCCCGCCGCAGGCGGAAGCTAGATCTATTTTTTGTTTGAACTGTATTTGTCAGTGAAGTCACCGCGCTCAGGTCTCAAGTTATCGCGCACGGGTAGTACGTCAACATAATACTTCCGTCAATCGACGGTACCGATTTAGCTATCTACTCGATGGTAGCTGTAGATTTAAAACAAGGAAGGTAGGTGTTATATGATAGAAGTAACTTCTCTCTGCAACGTCGTAAGCATGTATATATACGCCGCATTTACAAAGAAAAGAGTTTGTTTGTTCGAAGGCGCTAATCTCGGGAACAACTGGACCGATTATGAAAAATTACAGTTTCCATTTTATAAGGCAGGCTATGTAATTCACACGGATGCGGTTGAAACCGCTGGCAGAAGGTAGTCTTAATATGACTGCCTATTGTAAGCAGCCCTTCTGTCCAGAGAAGGCTCTAAGGGTCAAACACAAGATTTGGTATAAACATCGCTTTATTCCACAGTCCATCAAATACTAAACAAAAAAATGTTTAGCTAGAGATATAAAATCCTTCAGGTAATTTTAGAAAATCCTGTGATGAACTTAAGTAAATATATTTCTTGTATTAAAAACTAATAATCATACTATTGAACTACTTTTTGGGGGCACTAAAGATACAAGCATAAGTCTAGACATAAACTATTGAGAATCAGAATCAAATAAAAATTTAAATATTCTGTTATGTGAAAGTTTGACCAACTTTATTAGGCGAGCGACGAGGTAAAAACAGTTTTAGAACACGACACTTTGGAATGAAACGATGAATATGGACATAATTATATTGTACCTATAATTTATAAATATGGTGCGATATGTATAAACGTGGTAGTAAATCAGAGGTGACGTGTACGTAATTTGACTCTAATAATAGCCCCTGTTGAAATTCCTATGGAAGTAGAAAATAGGAAAAATCATTAGAAAAATAAAAAATACATGAATACTTCAGTGTCACATAACTTTCGTAGGCTTCTATGCAGTATTACGGCCGAATACTGAAACGCCACTCAATTTTAAAGACTGCCCAAACATTATACTATGTCTGACACACTTAAGTAAATTGCTGCGACAGAAATAGATTATTTAAGTAGAAGGTATCAAGGTAAATCTTACTTTACAAAATAATGTTGGGATTACTAAAATGTAGCTTTATTTTAGGGTAACCAGTAAAAAAATACATTAAAATTATTTATAACAGCTAATCATAGCACTGACATACTTATACATGACATATTTCCTCCTAAACTTAACTGTTATGTTTTTCCTTTACCAACTGTATCCATCATATAAGTACTAAATAAAATTTTACCAGCTGTTCCCCGCAGTTTTCCCCGCGTGCCGGGGGAATTTTCTTCTGTTCCCGGACAAAACATAGCCTATGTTAACTCAGGGATAGTGTAGCTTCCGAATAGTGGAAGAATTTTTCAAATCGCTTCTTTAATTTTGGAGCCTTTAGGTTCGAAACAGACAAAAAAAGTTACCGCATATTGATAATAAAATAAAAAAATAAACAGTATAAAACCTCCTTGCTTCAGACGACAGTTCCGTGAAGCCAGTGTTCGGGTACCCACTAGAAGAGCACCTGAGGGTCACAGGTCGCACCATAGCGTTCCCCATAGAGCTATGTGTTTGCACCCTGCACGAGTTGGCGCTCAACGAGGAAGGACTGTTTCGGATCGCTGGCGGTAAGTACAGGGAAATTGTCTCATTTAAGCTATTTTTTTTGTCAGGCAAACTTCGGGCTGTTTCAGAATTAAATAACATGTCAAAGTTTGACAAGCACGAATACTGCACTAACTTTTTATAATTTTTTACCTATTAATTATAGAAGTTCTGTACTTCCATTAATACTTAAAAAAAAAAACAAATAAATAAAAAAAATAAAAATAAAAATATTTTATTTCAGACCACATGATCCATATTTTTTGTTAGTCATTACATATAACTTATAAAACTATGTTAGTAATAGAACATTTATTGATAATGATGATGGTTAGTACAAGATTCTTACACACTATGTTAGTAACAAATAAAATTAGGTACAATATATATAATCAGTTCATAAACCGTCTGCTCTCACCTGACACCCCAGACACACTCACATGTGTGTGAACCCAGTGCGCCATGATGTCGCAGCACGGCTTATCACTAATGACCCTTAGAATGCTGTTGTCGCTCCCCCGCACNGTCAACATAATACTTCCGTCAATCGACGGTACCGATTTAGCTATCTACTCGATGGTAGCTGTAGATTTAAAACAAGGAAGGTAGGTGTTATATGATAGAAGTAACTTCTCTCTGCAACGTCGTAAGCATGTATATATACGCCGCATTTACAAAGAAAAGAGTTTGTTTGTTCGAAGGCGCTAATCTCGGGAACAACTGGACCGATTATGAAAAATTACAGTTTCCATTTTATAAGGCAGGCTATGTAATTCACACGGATGCGGTTGAAACCGCTGGCAGAAGGTAGTCTTAATATGACTGCCTATTGTAAGCAGCCCTTCTGTCCAGAGAAGGCTCTAAGGGTCAAACACAAGATTTGGTATAAACATCGCTTTATTCCACAGTCCATCAAATACTAAACAAAAAAATGTTTAGCTAGAGATATAAAATCCTTCAGGTAATTTTAGAAAATCCTGTGATGAACTTAAGTAAATATATTTCTTGTATTAAAAACTAATAATCATACTATTGAACTACTTTTTGGGGGCACTAAAGATACAAGCATAAGTCTAGACATAAACTATTGAGAATCAGAATCAAATAAAAATTTAAATATTCTGTTATGTGAAAGTTTGACCAACTTTATTAGGCGAGCGACGAGGTAAAAACAGTTTTAGAACACGACACTTTGGAATGAAACGATGAATATGGACATAATTATATTGTACCTATAATTTATAAATATGGTGCGATATGTATAAACGTGGTAGTAAATCAGAGGTGACGTGTACGTAATTTGACTCTAATAATAGCCCCTGTTGAAATTCCTATGGAAGTAGAAAATAGGAAAAATCATTAGAAAAATAAAAAATACATGAATACTTCAGTGTCACATAACTTTCGTAGGCTTCTATGCAGTATTACGGCCGAATACTGAAACGCCACTCAATTTTAAAGACTGCCCAAACATTATACTATGTCTGACACACTTAAGTAAATTGCTGCGACAGAAATAGATTATTTAAGTAGAAGGTATCAAGGTAAATCTTACTTTACAAAATAATGTTGGGATTACTAAAATGTAGCTTTATTTTAGGGTAACCAGTAAAAAAATACATTAAAATTATTTATAACAGCTAATCATAGCACTGACATACTTATACATGACATATTTCCTCCTAAACTTAACTGTTATGTTTTTCCTTTACCAACTGTATCCATCATATAAGTACTAAATAAAATTTTACCAGCTGTTCCCCGCAGTTTTCCCCGCGTGCCGGGGGAATTTTCTTCTGTTCCCGGACAAAACATAGCCTATGTTAACTCAGGGATAGTGTAGCTTCCGAATAGTGGAAGAATTTTTCAAATCGCTTCTTTAATTTTGGAGCCTTTAGGTTCGAAACAGACAAAAAAAGTTACCGCATATTGATAATAAAATAAAAAAATAAACAGTATAAAACCTCCTTGCTTCAGACGACAGTTCCGTGAAGCCAGTGTTCGGGTACCCACTAGAAGAGCACCTGAGGGTCACAGGTCGCACCATAGCGTTCCCCATAGAGCTATGTGTTTGCACCCTGCACGAGTTGGCGCTCAACGAGGAAGGACTGTTTCGGATCGCTGGCGGTAAGTACAGGGAAATTGTCTCATTTAAGCTATTTTTTTTGTCAGGCAAACTTCGGGCTGTTTCAGAATTAAATAACATGTCAAAGTTTGACAAGCACGAATACTGCACTAACTTTTTATAATTTTTTACCTATTAATTATAGAAGTTCTGTACTTCCATTAATACTTAAAAAAAAAAACAAATAAATAAAAAAAATAAAAATAAAAATATTTTATTTCAGACCACATGATCCATATTTTTTGTTAGTCATTACATATAACTTATAAAACTATGTTAGTAATAGAACATTTATTGATAATGATGATGGTTAGTACAAGATTCTTACACACTATGTTAGTAACAAATAAAATTAGGTACAATATATATAATCAGTTCATAAACCGTCTGCTCTCACCTGACACCCCAGACACACTCACATGTGTGTGAACCCAGTGCGCCATGATGTCGCAGCACGGCTTATCACTAATGACCCTTAGAATGCTGTTGTCGCTCCCCCGCACTCTACGCATCATGGACGCCATCCGTTTTCGTAGGATGGTGTTGAAACCATCCACACGTGTTTCGGTAAACATCCCTGAGGCGCTGCAGTAACGTGGGAACCCCAACAACATCCTGAAGGTGTTATTGTACTGAACTCTGAGGGCGTTGTATGCCCTTTGCGTGTAGCGAACCCACAGAGTGCACGTGTACACCGATTGGCAAAAAGCCTTAAAAAGTGTTAACTTCACCTCGGGCGCACAACGCGCAAATCTGCGGGCCAGCATATTGCATCGGATAGCCAACGCCCTCCGTTCTCTTTCTATATCCTCGTCATCTTTTAAATCCTCAGTCACAATGTGACCAAGATATTTAAAATCAGATACTCTTTCAAGTGCCACACCATTCAACATAACCGGAGGTACGTGTTCTGGTTTTTTACGGCTAATCCTAAAAACAAGTAGTTTGCTCTTTTGCACGTTATACTTAAGACCATGTGTCTCTGCATATGCCTCACAGACGGCCAACAATTCTCTGAGAGCACTGACTGACGGACCCAGCAGCACCATGTCGTCC
>NWSH02000019.1:9202643-9228004 GCA_002382865.2 Heliothis virescens
AAAAAACACTGAAAGGGATAAAAAAATAAAACTTTTCACATGGCTCTAGAAGTCGGTGTCTGCAGGTCTGTTGAATGTGTTTATTTTGCCACCGACTTCTAGAGCCATGTGAAAAGTTTTATTTTTTTATCCCTTTCAGTGTTTTTTTGTGAAGTCGGTTTTGTTTTTTAGTAAAAAGTTTTTTATTTTATGCTTTTCAGTTATAATTTCTTCAATACCCACCCACCCACAGTGACAGTCGCTCCGGTAATAATGTCATCGACGTAAAAAAGCGTATGAAATTTGAAGAGTTCTCTCGATTTATCCAGGATCCCATCATCAAATCCTGGTCTCCTTACCATGGGACCACCTGTGAAGAACACCCTTTCAAACAAAAAAAGAATTTTGAATATCGGTCCAGCCATCTTCGAGTAATCGGTGAACATACATAAGAAAAAAAAAAAAAAAAGATACGGTCGAATTGAGAAACTCCTCCTTTTTGGGAAGTCGGTTAAAAAGGGATTTGTGGTGGAATGTTATACAGCTCTGTAATTTTGGTAGAATTACATTACATTTGCCAAAAACTGTGTACAGAATGTTATTTTGGATGTATTATGTGATCTAATAAAATAAACTTACACTTTCTTGAATGTACTGGAGTAAAAATGGAGATGCCCTCAAATTATCAACAGGACACTCATAGAAACCCTGTATTTCTTTCTGATGTAAGTCCATTGTGATGATATGTGTCAAGCCGGACTTACACATCATTTTGGCAAGGAGTTTGGTTACAATACAGCCACGCTTCCTCATTTTGCATTGTTTGCTGTAGGGCAAATATGGAATCACTCCAACAATCGACTTTGCCGAGGAAGTCTTACAAGCATAAGCCATAATCAATAATTCCATTATATTGTTGTTCACATCTCTGCAAGAAATATTATAGTTATTATCAGGTGCCACAGATTGCTGCTTTCAGAAGATTTTAGCAATTAAAAACATGCAATTTAAATAGAAAACCATATTTTTTTATTGTTAGTTTCACAATATTGACTAGACATTTTGTATTAATATTTTTTAGTTTAATTAACAAAACTTGATAGAAATATTTCTTTGCTTTCCTGACTTATTCAGAATGCATAGGAATTTACGCGATTGTTAGTGCAGTGTTGAACAAAACATGCACATTTTCATCATTTGTTGTTTTCTTACAACATTGTTGTTAAGAACATTAAACACAATACTTCTCCTTTGTAATAACTATGTATGAACATAAACAATGCTACTGTAATGGACAGTAACAATGTACAATGAGGTGCTCAACCTAACTGATTACTGAGAATCCACTTGATATGTAACAACACACTTATTAGCATATCAATGTGAAAACATTTAGGAACCTGTTCTAGAACATTTCAACAAACAATATTGTCATAATCCAGTTTCTTTCTTTACTTGTTTCTAATTTTACTATGGACTATTATTAAAGGATACTGTTTAGTACATTTTGAATTTGTTTTTTATCTTTAAAACTGGCCTATCAATAATTCTTATTAGATCTGTTATTTTGTACTTGCCACAAACATTACTCATACTCACTTAGTGCCAGTCTGTACAATATAAATATTCTTTCCACGAATAGAATCTGCAATCTCAACAATAGTTTCCCTGTTGGTCTTATGGTAAACGGAACATCCTCCCTTTCTCACACCCAGGCGACTGTAACAAATCATTCATTTTTGTTAATGCAGCAAAGCCATAATAGTAACGAGCTTTAATACAATTTATTTACAAAGCAATACACAGAATAAATAGTGAATGAGGTCAAACTACTTAACCTCTACAAGTGTCAAACACTAGGTCAATATCTGAAACCTTGAAATTGGGTGTAAAGTAAGGGATGAAGAGCAGGCACTTACTGCGCGATCAGTTCGGCGAGTTCAGGGTGCGAGTTGCCGCTTATGATCACTATGTCTGACGTGGAGTTACCCTCCATATTGCTCTTGTGAGATCTATTAGTGAAACCCACCAGCCTGCAAAAGTTACACACGTTTTCTTATTCGTCGGTCGATTGACCATCACATCTAAATATATAAAATTTGGGAAAGGGGCGGCACGTTGGATCAACAAGAAAAACAATAAACCTGGTTTTGTTGAGTAACATAATAACCTGATGGCAGTTTTGTGTATAAATTGCAGAACAGAGAAAACAAAACTTCAAATAAATAAACCAAAAACTTTTCTTCGTTATAGGTCACAGCTAAATCATATGTGAAAAATATATAAATGTGGTTTTACGAGTAAAAATAATTTTAATTACAGAAAGTCGGATCGGAATCCCCGATTGAGAGCCGTCACAGATAAAAATTAATGGAACTACGAATGAATGGATGTGTCAAAATTAAAATTGTTTACGTTTTCCTCATGCCCCCTTCAGGTGTTTTTTTACGGTTTCTGTGATAGTATCTTCTAAAATACTTCATATGCACTTTTTACAACTTCAATATATTAAGATAACTTTCGTCGCTTATTAGAAAAAAAACTTTGTCTCCACTTATTTATTTACTACACGTGGGAAAAAATCAGCTTCAAAGTGCGTGTTGGGTGTTGGCCGAATCGAACAAGCAGTATTGCCTTCATGATTATCAACATTTATTTGTATACAAGATTTTGCAAAAAAGTTATCATGGTGAAGAATGAGACAGCCAAGAGCTAAATTAATTGTTAAGTGAACAATAAAATAACTTTACAGCTCCTGTAATATTTCCATAATATGGTAGTTATAGGACTGCACTAGTGGAGTAATTTTACAATAGGCAATTCAGAGAATAGCTTGTGGTAGTATGGCAACCTGTTGTCAAATGTCATAACAAAGCAATGTGCAGTGTTTTTATTTTAAGGTTATGACAGCGTAAGAAACACAAATAACATCAAAAATGGGTCTTACCAAGCAATATTTACGCTATGCGCCCAGTGGGACCTTTAATGTTATAGCTAGTGCTGAGTGCAACAGTGCCCATGTGTCTTTAAATGGCGTCAGCGGTCGATACATAGCTGTTGGTGCTTGCGAACATGTTGTTATCTGGGATATGAGGCTTGGCGAGAAGGTAAGGATCACTGAAATACAGCTTACAGTTCTTAGAACTGTTACTTTTCATCTTAACAGCAGTCGTGTCTCCAAATGTCTGATTATTCTCTCATTTTTGTACGACTGAACATTTCCAAATAATTCTGAATGGTTCCAGGCACAAGTACTTCCTGGAGAGAATGTTGTAGTGTCACAGATAGCTGCCAGTCCTAGCGGCAACCACGTAGCGGTCGGCTACGTAGACGGCAACATAAATGTGTTTGAACTGATCAACAATGAGATAGTGTGTGTGTTTGCTGGACACAAGTCGGCTGTCACATGCTTGCAGTATGATGAACAGGGACACCGATTGGTGTCAGGAGCTAAGGTCAGTTGTTTGGATGAATATATACTTCATGCTTTTATTTATGATCATTTTTTTTTATCTGAAGCTTTTGTGATATGTGCACGAGTGAAATGTTATTGTTTACAGATTTTGTTTTAGATAAGTTTGTTGTTTAATTAGTTTTTACTTAAGATTGGTTTACAATAGATGTGAATTGTGTTCAAAAGTCCCTTGAATATAGATTTTATTCATATTAACATTCAAAATTGCATGTACCAAAGCAACTCAGTTTTGTTTAACTAGTTTTACTTTATACTTTATTATTTCTTTTTTGCAGGATACAGAGGTAATCCTATGGGATGTGGTCTCAGAAACAGGCAAGGCTCGGTTCAGTGGCCATAAAGGAGCCATAACCAGTGTACTATTTATTAATGGTAAGAACTGTGTGGTCAGCTCATCCAAAGACACATTTGTTAAATTCTGGGACATTGAGACTAAGCACTGCTTCAAAACTTTAGGAGGACATCAAATGGAAGTAAGTATAAAATAATTTTACATTTTAAATTCAACACATAAATGTTTAATCAAAGCAGTTAGGTGATTTATACAAACAAACAAAAAAAAATTAAGGGCAGTTAGCTAGGCTACAACATTTTCCCATTCATGAAACCTTGGGCTAACATTAAAGACATATATTACTCATATCAATTATTTTTAAGGTATGGTCTGCAGTACTACTGAAAGAGGAAAGGTACCTAGTAACTGGCAGCATGGATCAAGAGTTGAGAGTGTGGAAACTGAACTGGACAGCTGATGTTAAAGATGAAGAGAAATTATCTAGGCAACTGGAAATAGTCAAACTTGAAGAGACAGACAATCTTGAGGACTCTTCTGTATGTATTTCTGAATATAATTCAAGAGATTAATATATGTTTATATCAACCAATTCGGATGTGGACTGTACTCAATCTAGTATAAAATTTTACCACGAAAAGGTAGTTTCTATAGTGAAAATAATAAAAAACACAATATTTTCCTCAATAAACAAGGGATTATTTTTTTATTTAATAAAATGTAATTAAATATTTCACCCTCAAGTCACGTGACAATGAACAACATTCAAAATGCGTGACGTCACTTGTTGCCAAACAAGAATTTTCGCCGTCAAGTACTATGTGTTTTTGATATTTGGATTTGACAATTCGACAATGTTTGGCAACAAGTGACGTCACAGCAGGCGTTTGACAGGTATCCGCGTTTTTGCGCGAAATTTTAAATTGAATTTTAAATAAATTATTTTAAAGGTATTACTTGTAATAAAAAAATTATAATAAATAGTTTGGGTTATATTTGCTACTTATGCATAGTTTTAAACACTTCCCCAAAAATAGTCCACATCCCTATTNTTTGTTGAGTAACATAATAACCTGATGGCAGTTTTGTGTATAAATTGCAGAACAGAGAAAACAAAACTTCAAATAAATAAACCAAAAACTTTTCTTCGTTATAGGTCACAGCTAAATCATATGTGAAAAATATATAAATGTGGTTTTACGAGTAAAAATAATTTTAATTACAGAAAGTCGGATCGGAATCCCCGATTGAGAGCCGTCACAGATAAAAATTAATGGAACTACGAATGAATGGATGTGTCAAAATTAAAATTGTTTACGTTTTCCTCATGCCCCCTTCAGGTGTTTTTTTACGGTTTCTGTGATAGTATCTTCTAAAATACTTCATATGCACTTTTTACAACTTCAATATATTAAGATAACTTTCGTCGCTTATTAGAAAAAAAACTTTGTCTCCACTTATTTATTTACTACACGTGGGAAAAAATCAGCTTCAAAGTGCGTGTTGGGTGTTGGCCGAATCGAACAAGCAGTATTGCCTTCATGATTATCAACATTTATTTGTATACAAGATTTTGCAAAAAAGTTATCATGGTGAAGAATGAGACAGCCAAGAGCTAAATTAATTGTTAAGTGAACAATAAAATAACTTTACAGCTCCTGTAATATTTCCATAATATGGTAGTTATAGGACTGCACTAGTGGAGTAATTTTACAATAGGCAATTCAGAGAATAGCTTGTGGTAGTATGGCAACCTGTTGTCAAATGTCATAACAAAGCAATGTGCAGTGTTTTTATTTTAAGGTTATGACAGCGTAAGAAACACAAATAACATCAAAAATGGGTCTTACCAAGCAATATTTACGCTATGCGCCCAGTGGGACCTTTAATGTTATAGCTAGTGCTGAGTGCAACAGTGCCCATGTGTCTTTAAATGGCGTCAGCGGTCGATACATAGCTGTTGGTGCTTGCGAACATGTTGTTATCTGGGATATGAGGCTTGGCGAGAAGGTAAGGATCACTGAAATACAGCTTACAGTTCTTAGAACTGTTACTTTTCATCTTAACAGCAGTCGTGTCTCCAAATGTCTGATTATTCTCTCATTTTTGTACGACTGAACATTTCCAAATAATTCTGAATGGTTCCAGGCACAAGTACTTCCTGGAGAGAATGTTGTAGTGTCACAGATAGCTGCCAGTCCTAGCGGCAACCACGTAGCGGTCGGCTACGTAGACGGCAACATAAATGTGTTTGAACTGATCAACAATGAGATAGTGTGTGTGTTTGCTGGACACAAGTCGGCTGTCACATGCTTGCAGTATGATGAACAGGGACACCGATTGGTGTCAGGAGCTAAGGTCAGTTGTTTGGATGAATATATACTTCATGCTTTTATTTATGATCATTTTTTTTTATCTGAAGCTTTTGTGATATGTGCACGAGTGAAATGTTATTGTTTACAGATTTTGTTTTAGATAAGTTTGTTGTTTAATTAGTTTTTACTTAAGATTGGTTTACAATAGATGTGAATTGTGTTCAAAAGTCCCTTGAATATAGATTTTATTCATATTAACATTCAAAATTGCATGTACCAAAGCAACTCAGTTTTGTTTAACTAGTTTTACTTTATACTTTATTATTTCTTTTTTGCAGGATACAGAGGTAATCCTATGGGATGTGGTCTCAGAAACAGGCAAGGCTCGGTTCAGTGGCCATAAAGGAGCCATAACCAGTGTACTATTTATTAATGGTAAGAACTGTGTGGTCAGCTCATCCAAAGACACATTTGTTAAATTCTGGGACATTGAGACTAAGCACTGCTTCAAAACTTTAGGAGGACATCAAATGGAAGTAAGTATAAAATAATTTTACATTTTAAATTCAACACATAAATGTTTAATCAAAGCAGTTAGGTGATTTATACAAACAAACAAAAAAAAATTAAGGGCAGTTAGCTAGGCTACAACATTTTCCCATTCATGAAACCTTGGGCTAACATTAAAGACATATATTACTCATATCAATTATTTTTAAGGTATGGTCTGCAGTACTACTGAAAGAGGAAAGGTACCTAGTAACTGGCAGCATGGATCAAGAGTTGAGAGTGTGGAAACTGAACTGGACAGCTGATGTTAAAGATGAAGAGAAATTATCTAGGCAACTGGAAATAGTCAAACTTGAAGAGACAGACAATCTTGAGGACTCTTCTGTATGTATTTCTGAATATAATTCAAGAGATTAATATATGTTTATATCAACCAATTCGGATGTGGACTGTACTCAATCTAGTATAAAATTTTACCACGAAAAGGTAGTTTCTATAGTGAAAATAATAAAAAACACAATATTTTCCTCAATAAACAAGGGATTATTTTTTTATTTAATAAAATGTAATTAAATATTTCACCCTCAAGTCACGTGACAATGAACAACATTCAAAATGCGTGACGTCACTTGTTGCCAAACAAGAATTTTCGCCGTCAAGTACTATGTGTTTTTGATATTTGGATTTGACAATTCGACAATGTTTGGCAACAAGTGACGTCACAGCAGGCGTTTGACAGGTATCCGCGTTTTTGCGCGAAATTTTAAATTGAATTTTAAATAAATTATTTTAAAGGTATTACTTGTAATAAAAAAATTATAATAAATAGTTTGGGTTATATTTGCTACTTATGCATAGTTTTAAACACTTCCCCAAAAATAGTCCACATCCCTATTATTGAAGTTAGCTTATCTATTCCACTACTGCATGCATCTTTCAATATTAGTGAAGGCAAAACTAATCAGTCATTTGTTTGCAGGTCCTACAATGTCATCAAGTAGGCACCCTAGTGAGAGGAGGAAAAGGCCGTGTGGTGGGCCTATCCACAGACCCGGGAATGAGAGTATTGGCATGTCACGGGACTGACGCCCTCTTGGAACTGTTCTCGTTTTGCTCTGACGAAGAAGCTAAGATGAGGATGGATAAACGAATTAAGAAGCAGAGAAAGAAATTGGCGTAAGTAATTTTATTCATCGCAATTTAGTTGATACACAGGGATATTTCAATATCATGCCTTATTCAGTTCACATTATGATCTAAATTGCAATAACCAAATTATTCTTCTAGAAAATTAAAAGAATCAGGCGAAGCAGATGCTGAAACAACAGAAGTGCCAGAGTTACTAACACTAACTGATGAAGTGAAACGCCTTTCTTCAATCAAATTGGATGCTAAGTTGAAATCAACCACACTGCTACTCGGTACTACGGGGGAGTTGCGTGTTGGTGTCACGTTAGCGAACAACACTGTTGAACTGCACAGCTTGAAAATTGGCGAAGGGAATGAAGGTTAGTGCTAATCGCTGAGCAATGTTTGTCAGTTTTATCAGCTAAATATTGTTATCAGTGTAACAAATACCTACAGTTTTTACTCCATATCTACTTACTTTCTTTTGCAGTTCAATGTTTAAAACAAATAACACAACCGGGTCATCAAAAGGAGCCAAGATGTGTGGCGATCAGTTCTGACAATTTGGCTATTATCTCGGCATCAGGTGATTCTGTCAAACTTTGGAGCAGGTAAGTTGCTTCTAATGTGTGACTAATGTCATAATGATCTACTCTACTACTAGAAAATCTTTTTTTTGTATTGTTTACCGACTTTTCTGTTGTCAACATTTTTAACGATAAAACCTACTCATTATTGAGCAAACAAAAAGCAATTTTCAATGGATTCTTCATTCAGATCGACACAGGCGTGCCTCCGTACAATCCCGGTGCCATCGTCACGTCCGTGCAGCATATGCTTCGCGCCCGGCGACCGGCACGCGCTGGTGGGCTGTGCTGACGGCTCGCTGCTGCTGCTAGACGTGGGCGCCGGGAGGGTGCTGGAGCAAGTGCCCGCACACACCGCCGAGTGTTCCACTGTGGGACTCACGCCGGACATGGTGAGTTACTCGTACAGACCACAGCACATCGAGTTACCACAATCTGTCAAATTTCTGCGATAGATTTTCAACCTACAATACAACAATAGAGGAAGGTTAATTTTCGATTGGAAAAACTTGTCAGATTTGGGTAGACCGACTTGCTGTCGACTGTACAATACTAGTGCTATCGGCACGCGGTAGAGGGCCAGCCGAAAGGACCTCTGTCTGTGTCTGTGTCAGCAGTCAGGCTGATGCGCCAGGGCTGTTGAGCGAGCCCTGCATCAAACATTTGGCATAACCTTTGTACAATCTAGTCATCAGTATGTGACAAACATACAGCTATTCCAAAAACCATTATTTCTATCTAAATCTTTGAAAGCTATCCCATGACTTCTGAGTTAACAGAAGATAAAACTGATTTTTCTTTCAGCGCGGATGCTTCTCGGGTGGCGGCGATAAGACCGTGAAACTATGGCAATTTGAACTGATACCAGATCCGACTGGAGAATCTAAAGCTAAGGTAAACAAATATACTCTTTTGCAAAATTCATATTATAAATGGATTAATTTGACTCCCAATAACGGTTTGAACAATATATTTCAGGTCCTGTCACTCTTGCATACAAGGACACTGGAGCTCGAAGAATCGGTGTGTGCAGTCAAAATAAGCCCAAACAACAAGTTCATTGCTGTGGCCCTGTTAGATTCTACTGTCAAGATATTCTTCCTTGATACCTTTAAGGTTTGTTGTACTCATCGATTTTGAATCTTAACATTATAGAAATAAGAGCTGGTCATTGGTTTTTTAGTTTTGTAACTATGGAGTCTGTACTTATAATGTTCAAATATTTTGGGATCAGGGTATCAATGGTTTTTGTTTGTTTTATTATCGTTAATTTTTTTTTAAATGAAACCAAAATTCAACTACTTAGTTTATTAACATCTGAGAGGTTCAATCTTTAGGTTTTTATAACTCTATCGTAGATAAAATTATCCCACATACATCAACTAAAATACGCTTATACCTTTCTCACAGTTCTACCTATCTCTGTACGGCCACAAGCTGCCCGTCCTCTGCCTGGACATAAGCTATGACTCCAACATCATCGCGACGGGTTCCGCGGACCGCAACGTCAAGATATGGGGCATGGACTTCGGAGACTGTCACAAGTCAATCTTCGCGCACAACGATTCTGTGACGTCACTACAGTTCGTGCCTTCCACGCATTACTTCTTTACGACTTCGAAGGACGGGAAGGTGAAGCAGTGGGATGCGGATAGTTATGATAATATTATTACTTTGAATGTGAGTGTATTTAATTTTCAAATCAAATGGTTTTTAGTCCAAAAATGTAACACTAAAAAAGTTTTATGACGTCAAATTTGCTCTACAATAGTTCTTCTTTTGTCTCGTACGATCCGACTTATTTATCGTTAAATTCCTTTCCTTATTATCTGAATCTGAAATAATTATGACGTTAATAAATCGCAAAAAAATTACTAATTTGGAGCTTTCCGATTCAGATATGTCAAATTGTCACCACAATAAAAGTCAATTTATATATAATACAAAAACTATCGTTACACAACCAGGGTCACGCGGGCGAGTGCTGGAACATAAGCGTGGGCGCGGGCGGATTGCACGCGGCGTCGTGCGGGTCGGACCGCGCGCTCCGCCTGTACGCGCGGACGGACGAACCGCTCGTGCTCGGCGACACCGACGAGCAGGAGGAGGGGCTCGCTACTGGGGAAACACATGTATGTATACCTTTACCCAAACTTTTTGTCGCCATGTAACTGAAACAGGATCTATTTTTTACAAAAGATGTACCTATAGTGTCACCGTATCTTTTGTACAGTTGACAGAGGTCAGCTTTCGAAGGACGATTGACTTATGTGTACTGACTGACATCATCTGTCAACTGCACCAAGAAACGGTCAGACCATACTTGTAATCGTTTACTTGTATCGCTACTATTCGCTACTGCTGAAGGCCCACATTTGAACTGAAACTCTTTTTATATGTTCACATATTGCAATATTTAAAATATTGCCTTTTCGTCATTATTCCTACACCCTGTGCAGAGGTGTATTTACCCTTAGGCTAGAAGGGCTATCAGACGGGGCGGCAAGCCACAGGGGGCGGCCGGTAGGGTGCCCCTGGGGCTTGATTTCATTCGTTGATGGGGCGAAAAGCTACAGGAGCCCGGGGCGCGCAATCTTAAAATACGCCCCTGACCCTGTGGCTACACCCGTAATGGGGTATCGAAATTGACGCGGGCGTAATATGAAAGGTTTATATTTAAAACATTCCCACCTTATTTTTCTCTTATTCTTTCAAGTTTCTTAAATTATATTAGTTAACTTGGTATTTCTGTTGGCAGGCACCAGTCCCAGGTTTACCCGGTCTAACAATGCCTACAAAGAAAACTATCGGAGCTGAAAAAGCTGTAAGTACAAACCTTTTTGTCATAACGATACTTTTATTTCTTGTCTACATGAAAAACTGAATTCATGGGTATTTTTCAGGCGGATTCCATAATGGAATGCTTATCCGTGGGCGCTGAGTACAAACGTGAGTTGGCTGAGGCGCGAGGACAGTACGTTCAGCCGCCGCTACTAATGGCTGCCTATAACTGCACAACACCTGAAAACTTTCTAGTAGAAATCATCAAGAGAATACGTGCTAGGTTTGTTTCACGACATTTATTCAATCATTTTACTTTTTTTATAATTTGTGTAATAGGTAGATCAGATTTGATAAGTTGTAACTTTTCCCAAATATTTAATCCAGCTCAATTTTTACTACTACTCAATTACTAACTACAAGTAATATCTCACCTTTATCGTGACAAGATCATCATCATCATCAAACATATTTGAAAGAAACTGGGATATTATGCTCTACCTCTTTTGTTGCAAAATTTTCATACCCAAATAAATAGTAATCGACATCTGACTGGTCTTGTCCCAACTATATTGGGCTAACTATATATGCTTCCAGCCTAACTGGATGCATGGCATAGGCAGTCGCCTATCTGAACTACTCAACCCACTTACCTGGGCAACCTAATACACCTTGGTTAAACTTACCCAAATATTCTATTTTAATTCCAGTGACCTAGAAGAAGCGTTACTCCTGATCCCATTCAGCGTGGCGTGCGACATAGTGAAGATGTTGCCCAAGCTACTGGACCGCGGCGACAACACGGAGCTGTTCTGTCGGCTCGCGATATTCCTGCTGAAGATACACCATGCGCCGCTGGTTGCTAACCAGGCGTTACTGAAGCACATGATACAGATACAGGCTAAAGCTACCATGAGGTTGAATGAGTTAAGGGTGAGTTCATTTTCGTTTTAATAAAAAATAACATGCAGAATAAGAGTTTTTAATTATCTTGTAGGTTTTTATGTATATGCGGATTACAAATATAAAGTAAATGTGAATACCACATTGCTGTCAATGCTTCACCATTTTTGACTTTTGATCTATGTATTCAAGTTTTATTAGTATTGATGAAATTGTAAAAAATAGTTTGAATCAATCTACACTCAGCTGAACTATGATCACCGAATCTATGCTTGAGGAGCGTTCTAAACTTAAATCTAGTTTTAAGCAGAGATCAGAACTTGAGTAACCTTCTGTACCCGGACTTTGAGTAACCTCCAATCCTAGACATTATCCATCTTCCATACTCTTTTATACCCTTCTAACATAGAGCTTTACTTTCTTCAGGACATGGTAGGCTACAACGTACACGCACTGCAGTGGTTACGTCGCGACGCAGAGGCGGCGGACAGCGAGCAGTTGTTCCGGGAGGCCTTCACCGAGAACAAGAAGAGAGACAAGCGAAGACGCGCCAGATTAGCTGTCAAACGACCCATTGTTACTGTCACCTAGTTTTAACATAAGAATAAATATATATCATTAACTTTTTGTATTTTAGTTTTATTTTGTGTGTAAGGATGATTAAAAATTGAAACAAAACTTTAGCTGCTATAATTTATTTGTAAAAAAATATTCTACTCACTACATAGCCAATATATCAGTTAAAACTTTAATAATTTAAGTATCCATCCCTGCGTAAGTCACATTATTTATCATCTATACAACAATAACTAATGTTTCACAATGAGTATTCCGGCCACGTGTTCATACTAAACAATCTCAAACGGATAATTTATGCTGAAACTTACTATAAATACGTACAGTTATGTAATTTGACAACAACAATAACAAATGGTCCATCAAGCTTTCTATATTGGAAATTATTGCTTTACATCATAATATATAAATACGTCTTTACGAAGAAAATCATTCAGCAGACTAATTCCCATCTGCTTATAATCAAACGAGTTGAAATTTGACATTAAAGACGAGCTTATCGGTATCAAAGTTTGCCACTGGACGACTGGGCCCACAGTATCTAGGTAAATACAACACTTTTTCTTAATTATAATTACGATAAGTAGGTATAGTATATTTAATGTGAAATATAAGGCTACTGTGACCGTATGTGGTCTATTGCTTTCATAAATTTTATTGCTATCGTAATATTAATCGAAACTAGTTCGAGGCATTAATTTTATTGTCTGTGTGCTCACCCGTCCAGCGCGCTCAATATATAATTGACAATATTCATTCTATATTATTCAGAATTTACTGTTCAGTTTAACATACAATGTTCATCACCACTTATCACAATGTTATTGCTTTTCGGATACACACATCTACATTCTCCAACAAAAGATATCACAATGAATTAAAATACTTTTACATTAACATTTTTCGAATGATTCGAGTGAAATAGAACGTGAGAGAGATTACAAACAGAAGACATTATGAGAGTTCTTGTCAGTCTTTAATCTTCGAAAAATGATGTTACATACAATGTCGAATGGAATTCCTAGGTTATGAATACGAAGCCCATATTCCAGCATAAATTATAATAATACACAACAGCATTGGTACTGTCTGCGCCTCTGTCAGACGTGATAATAAAACAAAATCACAAACACATGCTTGTTAGAGCGTAAGCACACACAACACAACCGGTTTGTTAGTAACTAAATGACGATATACATTGTTCATCAACTCTTAATACCGATATATCCATAAATTAACCTAACAATAATAAATAACCAAATTGGAAGATCTATTAGAGCTGTATTCTGCTTCACGTACCAGACACAGGAACACGAGCTGGCCTAGCAGTTCGGAGACGACGATGTTCAAGTGAGAATATTTAACCAAACATTCCACTACACTACCACCGACAACTACAATTACAAATTTAAATTCGGAAGTCAATCTAGATAAAACCTATAAAAATACAAAAATAATAAACCTAACACAAATGTACAGAGTAGAGTTCAATAAAATAATACTGTGTCACTACTGCAATTAGCAATACTCGTGGAGATTTAGATCTGTCATAGCGATTGATACTGCGTGGTAAGTTTCATACGGACGCTAAACACGAATACCCCTACACTGCGTCGTATTACTAACACCACTGGTAATGCATTGAAACAACAACCACTTACTCCATAAATAATACCATCCAATAGCATATTGTGTATATTTTCCTATTTAAAACCAATCCTTGGTAGGTACTACTGGTATTTAAAATTACAATTCAAATTCGAAAAAAAATATCAACATAAATATCCATTTAAATATTCACTGACTTAAACCATTATTCCTGGCTCCAATTTAAAAAATAATATTCGAGATAAAATTCCATCAAAGATATACTCTTAGAAAAATAAACACACCCTAGGTACTATATCGAGTTCAAAAATTATCATGGATAAATCTTGATTTTCAATTTAATATCATCATACAGAGAGCTATAGTTAAGTAGAGAGCAAAACAGTTTTAGAATTTACGTACGATACAGTTTCATCGTAAAAGATAGTGAAACATTATTGTCAAGGTAGACTGCTACTCCGAAATA
This sequence comes from Heliothis virescens, assembly GCA_002382865.2. Lineage (NCBI taxonomy): Eukaryota > Metazoa > Arthropoda > Insecta > Lepidoptera > Noctuidae > Heliothis > Heliothis virescens. Next base: position 9,217,264 of record NWSH02000019.1, read on the forward strand.
AACGTAAGCAAATACTACACGGTACTTAGGGTACACGCTACTCCGACAACTATACAGTGATCCCAATAAGAATGAATAAATAATCTCAATTTTTAAAGCTTTATAAATACGATAAGCTTGACGTAACGTTGAAGGTTAGCTGCAACACAATACGATCAGGAGTCTCAGCGACGTACAGCCGAGTTTGTCTTGCTAAGTATTATCACAATGTCTCATAGACTGCTGTATTTTACTGGCCCGTGGGGTTTCCATAATTAAACGAACTAATACTAAGTTAAGTAGAGACGTCAAGTAAAGGACGGTGACAGAGTTCACAGCTAAATAAGTCGAATGGAAGCAATAACATAACAGCCCAGTTCAAGGTACAGATAACGTAAATGCTTTCTGTTATAAATAAACACATAACACTGACCATTATGAGGTGAATCCGGTAGATTTACTCAATATAATGCCACAACGTTTCTGTTAAATGGTTTGTTCTAACGCTAATAACCAAAAATGCCCAATAATTATAAATGGATTGAAAAATTAATTCTTAAAATAAACTTTTACCTATGATGTACATCTATTTTAATAATGCCAAAGTTACAGGTTTTATTAGTAATGTTTAAAGGCAACATCATAATCCATATAATGTTAATGAGAAAGTATACTATTTGTCACATATTAGTGAACATGATCGAAAAGTTTTAGTTGAGTTAATCACTAACTTTAAGCATATAATGCAAAAGGGCAAGGTAAATCAAATACAGTTTCGTTCCATAGAATTTCAAAAGTCTAAGCTGATTTGCCAACCCTGAGGTGACAATATTGTCTGGATATAATTTCCCAAAAATACTTTTTGCTTGTCATTATTGCTTCTTCTCATTTCGTTACCTTAACTACGAAAAAATACTCGACAGAAAAAAATACTTACATTGTAAATACTGACCGAAATGGGAAATAAATTAGACACTTATAATTTACTGAATTCAAGCATTAAAACTACTACGTAAATAATAAAATTTACAATATGACCTATAACTAAAAGAATACTTGCGTCCTGCAATAGGTAACCGTAAATATAATTTCAATAATATCAAAGAGAGCATTCTAAGGCAAGGCTTACTATAATAAAACCCGATATCATAGTGTCATTATCGTTTTGAGATTTATAATTACAGATCGAAATCGGCGTCTGTGCGAAATTTAACGAACAAACCCGAATAGTTTTCATACGGCCGCCAGAACTAATCTCATGTATGAGTGTTCCGAGCTGCCACATCACAAATTGCACGATGCTTTCACATGTATGACCAACAATCATACATATCACATGTTAAGAAAATATGTACACACAGAGAGTACCCTTTCGCATATCATCCACGTGGTACCATTTTCTTTCCTATACATTAAATAGGCACTAATACAATGAACGTTTCCCGCGACCAAATCACGAACTGATAATGCGTAATGCCCTAGTATTTGTATATTGTTAATCGACGTTCAACACGATTTGCTTTGAATAATAATTACATAGGATTGTCGACCACGAAAATTAGGCACGTGATTTAAAAGGCATTCGATTTTTTTGCCAGCGCGTTTCTATAAATAATTATGTCATCGACAACCTATTGCTTTATTTAAAAAGCACTTGTAGTATACTATTCCGAAGTTCAACCGGTCGCTAGATACATATATTTTTATTTGAAAAGCCGAAACCGTGCTAAGTGAGAATCAATTATGAAAAATGTATGATCTCCTAAAAAAATAATTCACATTTCATTATAGTTCTATGACGACCGGACGAAAGGAATGAACAATTTTTAAATATATATTTCCATCTATTGTCATCAAACACTGGCCTGAACTATCACTAAATAGATATTTAGTACTATATTATATCAAGAATGTTATTATTGCATGTATACTTAACTCTATAGATTTATTGCTTTTCGAGTGAGTGTTGGGGCGACTGTTTTACAAAAGAACTTACTTGTGTAAAACGTTCGCGGGAACACTTGGTATTTCTGTAAGAGAAGCTATCGATACGGATACACGCAATGCTCTGTGGGAACGTGTGGGGGTGTCATGCGCGGGGCTGCGTGGCTATCACAGAGGGCAGTCAGTGCGTCTCTTCGGCGGCGGCTACGTGACTGGCTACTAGATTCAGCGGCGCCTCGTCGTACTCGGGAGCGTTGAGACCCACCTGCAAATCAATTTTATCATACATATTTTCGCGGAAATTTCATAAATTCCTCTTTTTTGAAGTCGTTTAAAAAGGCCTGATTTCAGGGCGGCCCCGTTATTTTATGAGAAGTGCAGTTGAGGTATGAGTGCGTACCTGGTCGGCGTGCGGGCGCACGGTGCGCGTGTTGTGCGCGTGCAGCGCGGCCAGCAGGTGCGGCTGCAGCTGGCGCCGCAGCGCCGCCAGCTGCAGTGCAGTTGAGGTATGAGTGCGTACCTGGTCGGCGTGCGGGCGCACGGTGCGCGTGTTGTGCGCGTGCAGCGCGGCCAGCAGGTGCGGCTGCAGCTGGCGCCGCAGCGCCGCCAGCTGCAGTGCAGTTGAGGTATGAGTGCGTACCTGGTCGGCGTGCGGGCGCACGGTGCGCGTGTTGTGCGCGTGCAGCGCGGCCAGCAGGTGCGGCTGCAGCTGGCGCCGCAGCGCCGCCAGCTGCAGTGCAGTTGAGGTATGAGTGCGTACCTGGTCGGCGTGCGGGCGCACGGTGCGCGTGTTGTGCGCGTGCAGCGCGGCCAGCAGGTGCGGCTGCAGCTGGCGCCGCAGCGCCGCCAGCTGCAGTGCAGTTGAGGTATGAGTGCGTACCTGGTCGGCGTGCGGGCGCACGGTGCGCGTGTTGTGCGCGTGCAGCGCGGCCAGCAGGTGCGGCTGCAGCTGGCGCCGCAGCGCCGCCAGCTGCAGTGCAGTTGAGGTATGAGTGCGTACCTGGTCGGCGTGCGGGCGCACGGTGCGCGTGTTGTGCGCGTGCAGCGCGGCCAGCAGGTGCGGCTGCAGCTGGCGCCGCAGCGCCGCCAGCTGCAGTGCAGTTGAGGTATGAGTGCGTACCTGGTCGGCGTGCGGGCGCACGGTGCGCGTGTTGTGCGCGTGCAGCGCGGCCAGCAGGTGCGGCTGCAGCTGGCGCCGCAGCGCCGCCAGCTGCAGTGCAGTTGAGGTATGAGTGCGTACCTGGTCGGCGTGCGGGCGCACGGTGCGCGTGTTGTGCGCGTGCAGCGCGGCCAGCAGGTGCGGCTGCAGCTGGCGCCGCAGCGCCGCCAGCTGCAGTGCAGTTGAGGTATGAGTGCGTACCTGGTCGGCGTGCGGGCGCACGGTGCGCGTGTTGTGCGCGTGCAGCGCGGCCAGCAGGTGCGGCTGCAGCTGGCGCCGCAGCGCCGCCAGCTGCAGTGCAGTTGAGGTATGAGTGCGTACCTGGTCGGCGTGCGGGCGCACGGTGCGCGTGTTGTGCGCGTGCAGCGCGGCCAGCAGGTGCGGCTGCAGCTGGCGCCGCAGCGCCGCCAGCTGCAGTGCAGTTGAGGTATGAGTGCGTACCTGGTCGGCGTGCGGGCGCACGGTGCGCGTGTTGTGCGCGTGCAGCGCGGCCAGCAGGTGCGGCTGCAGCTGGCGCCGCAGCGCCGCCAGCTGCAGTGCAGTTGAGGTATGAGTGCGTACCTGGTCGGCGTGCGGGCGCACGGTGCGCGTGTTGTGCGCGTGCAGCGCGGCCAGCAGGTGCGGCTGCAGCTGGCGCCGCAGCGCCGCCAGCTGCAGTGCAGTTGAGGTATGAGTGCGTACCTGGTCGGCGTGCGGGCGCACGGTGCGCGTGTTGTGCGCGTGCAGCGCGGCCAGCAGGTGCGGCTGCAGCTGGCGCCGCAGCGCCGCCAGCTGCAGTGCAGTTGAGGTATGAGTGCGTACCTGGTCGGCGTGCGGGCGCACGGTGCGCGTGTTGTGCGCGTGCAGCGCGGCCAGCAGGTGCGGCTGCAGCTGGCGCCGCAGCGCCGCCAGCTGCAGTGCAGTTGAGGTATGAGTGCGTACCTGGTCGGCGTGCGGGCGCACGGTGCGCGTGTTGTGCGCGTGCAGCGCGGCCAGCAGGTGCGGCTGCAGCTGGCGCCGCAGCGCCGCCAGCTGCAGTGCAGTTGAGGTATGAGTGCGTACCTGGTCGGCGTGCGGGCGCACGGTGCGCGTGTTGTGCGCGTGCAGCGCGGCCAGCAGGTGCGGCTGCAGCTGGCGCCGCAGCGCCGCCAGCTGCAGTGCAGTTGAGGTATGAGTGCGTACCTGGTCGGCGTGCGGGCGCACGGTGCGCGTGTTGTGCGCGTGCAGCGCGGCCAGCAGGTGCGGCTGCAGCTGGCGCCGCAGCGCCGCCAGCTGCAGTGCAGTTGAGGTATGAGTGCGTACCTGGTCGGCGTGCGGGCGCACGGTGCGCGTGTTGTGCGCGTGCAGCGCGGCCAGCAGGTGCGGCTGCAGCTGGCGCCGCAGCGCCGCCAGCTGCAGTGCAGTTGAGGTATGAGTGCGTACCTGGTCGGCGTGCGGGCGCACGGTGCGCGTGTTGTGCGCGTGCAGCGCGGCCAGCAGGTGCGGCTGCAGCTGGCGCCGCAGCGCCGCCAGCTGCAGTGCAGTTGAGGTATGAGTGCGTACCTGGTCGGCGTGCGGGCGCACGGTGCGCGTGTTGTGCGCGTGCAGCGCGGCCAGCAGGTGCGGCTGCAGCTGGCGCCGCAGCGCCGCCAGCTGCAGTGCAGTTGAGGTATGAGTGCGTACCTGGTCGGCGTGCGGGCGCACGGTGCGCGTGTTGTGCGCGTGCAGCGCGGCCAGCAGGTGCGGCTGCAGCTGGCGCCGCAGCGCCGCCAGCTGCAGTGCAGTTGAGGTATGAGTGCGTACCTGGTCGGCGTGCGGGCGCACGGTGCGCGTGTTGTGCGCGTGCAGCGCGGCCAGCAGGTGCGGCTGCAGCTGGCGCCGCAGCGCCGCCAGCTGCAGTGCAGTTGAGGTATGAGTGCGTACCTGGTCGGCGTGCGGGCGCACGGTGCGCGTGTTGTGCGCGTGCAGCGCGGCCAGCAGGTGCGGCTGCAGCTGGCGCCGCAGCGCCGCCAGCTGCAGTGCAGTTGAGGTATGAGTGCGTACCTGGTCGGCGTGCGGGCGCACGGTGCGCGTGTTGTGCGCGTGCAGCGCGGCCAGCAGGTGCGGCTGCAGCTGGCGCCGCAGCGCCGCCAGCTGCAGTGCAGTTGAGGTATGAGTGCGTACCTGGTCGGCGTGCGGGCGCACGGTGCGCGTGTTGTGCGCGTGCAGCGCGGCCAGCAGGTGCGGCTGCAGCTGGCGCCGCAGCGCCGCCAGCTGCAGTGCAGTTGAGGTATGAGTGCGTACCTGGTCGGCGTGCGGGCGCACGGTGCGCGTGTTGTGCGCGTGCAGCGCGGCCAGCAGGTGCGGCTGCAGCTGGCGCCGCAGCGCCGCCAGCTGCAGTGCAGTTGAGGTATGAGTGCGTACCTGGTCGGCGTGCGGGCGCACGGTGCGCGTGTTGTGCGCGTGCAGCGCGGCCAGCAGGTGCGGCTGCAGCTGGCGCCGCAGCGCCGCCAGCTGCAGTGCAGTTGAGGTATGAGTGCGTACCTGGTCGGCGTGCGGGCGCACGGTGCGCGTGTTGTGCGCGTGCAGCGCGGCCAGCAGGTGCGGCTGCAGCTGGCGCCGCAGCGCCGCCAGCTGCAGTGCAGTTGAGGTATGAGTGCGTACCTGGTCGGCGTGCGGGCGCACGGTGCGCGTGTTGTGCGCGTGCAGCGCGGCCAGCAGGTGCGGCTGCAGCTGGCGCCGCAGCGCCGCCAGCTGCAGTGCAGTTGAGGTATGAGTGCGTACCTGGTCGGCGTGCGGGCGCACGGTGCGCGTGTTGTGCGCGTGCAGCGCGGCCAGCAGGTGCGGCTGCAGCTGGCGCCGCAGCGCCGCCAGCTGCAGTGCAGTTGAGGTATGAGTGCGTACCTGGTCGGCGTGCGGGCGCACGGTGCGCGTGTTGTGCGCGTGCAGCGCGGCCAGCAGGTGCGGCTGCAGCTGGCGCCGCAGCGCCGCCAGCTGCAGTGCAGTTGAGGTATGAGTGCGTACCTGGTCGGCGTGCGGGCGCACGGTGCGCGTGTTGTGCGCGTGCAGCGCGGCCAGCAGGTGCGGCTGCAGCTGGCGCCGCAGCGCCGCCAGCTGCAGTGCAGTTGAGGTATGAGTGCGTACCTGGTCGGCGTGCGGGCGCACGGTGCGCGTGTTGTGCGCGTGCAGCGCGGCCAGCAGGTGCGGCTGCAGCTGGCGCCGCAGCGCCGCCAGCTGCAGTGCAGTTGAGGTATGAGTGCGTACCTGGTCGGCGTGCGGGCGCACGGTGCGCGTGTTGTGCGCGTGCAGCGCGGCCAGCAGGTGCGGCTGCAGCTGGCGCCGCAGCGCCGCCAGCTGCAGTGCAGTTGAGGTATGAGTGCGTACCTGGTCGGCGTGCGGGCGCACGGTGCGCGTGTTGTGCGCGTGCAGCGCGGCCAGCAGGTGCGGCTGCAGCTGGCGCCGCAGCGCCGCCAGCTGCAGTGCAGTTGAGGTATGAGTGCGTACCTGGTCGGCGTGCGGGCGCACGGTGCGCGTGTTGTGCGCGTGCAGCGCGGCCAGCAGGTGCGGCTGCAGCTGGCGCCGCAGCGCCGCCAGCTGCAGTGCAGTTGAGGTATGAGTGCGTACCTGGTCGGCGTGCGGGCGCACGGTGCGCGTGTTGTGCGCGTGCAGCGCGGCCAGCAGGTGCGGCTGCAGCTGGCGCCGCAGCGCCGCCAGCTGCAGTGCAGTTGAGGTATGAGTGCGTACCTGGTCGGCGTGCGGGCGCACGGTGCGCGTGTTGTGCGCGTGCAGCGCGGCCAGCAGGTGCGGCTGCAGCTGGCGCCGCAGCGCCGCCAGCTGCAGTGCAGTTGAGGTATGAGTGCGTACCTGGTCGGCGTGCGGGCGCACGGTGCGCGTGTTGTGCGCGTGCAGCGCGGCCAGCAGGTGCGGCTGCAGCTGGCGCCGCAGCGCCGCCAGCTGCAGTGCAGTTGAGGTATGAGTGCGTACCTGGTCGGCGTGCGGGCGCACGGTGCGCGTGTTGTGCGCGTGCAGCGCGGCCAGCAGGTGCGGCTGCAGCTGGCGCCGCAGCGCCGCCAGCTGCAGTGCAGTTGAGGTATGAGTGCGTACCTGGTCGGCGTGCGGGCGCACGGTGCGCGTGTTGTGCGCGTGCAGCGCGGCCAGCAGGTGCGGCTGCAGCTGGCGCCGCAGCGCCGCCAGCTGCAGTGCAGTTGAGGTATGAGTGCGTACCTGGTCGGCGTGCGGGCGCACGGTGCGCGTGTTGTGCGCGTGCAGCGCGGCCAGCAGGTGCGGCTGCAGCTGGCGCCGCAGCGCCGCCAGCTGCAGTGCAGTTGAGGTATGAGTGCGTACCTGGTCGGCGTGCGGGCGCACGGTGCGCGTGTTGTGCGCGTGCAGCGCGGCCAGCAGGTGCGGCTGCAGCTGGCGCCGCAGCGCCGCCAGCTGCAGTGCAGTTGAGGTATGAGTGCGTACCTGGTCGGCGTGCGGGCGCACGGTGCGCGTGTTGTGCGCGTGCAGCGCGGCCAGCAGGTGCGGCTGCAGCTGGCGCCGCAGCGCCGCCAGCTGCAGTGCAGTTGAGGTATGAGTGCGTACCTGGTCGGCGTGCGGGCGCACGGTGCGCGTGTTGTGCGCGTGCAGCGCGGCCAGCAGGTGCGGCTGCAGCTGGCGCCGCAGCGCCGCCAGCTGCAGTGCAGTTGAGGTATGAGTGCGTACCTGGTCGGCGTGCGGGCGCACGGTGCGCGTGTTGTGCGCGTGCAGCGCGGCCAGCAGGTGCGGCTGCAGCTGGCGCCGCAGCGCCGCCAGCTGCAGTGCAGTTGAGGTATGAGTGCGTACCTGGTCGGCGTGCGGGCGCACGGTGCGCGTGTTGTGCGCGTGCAGCGCGGCCAGCAGGTGCGGCTGCAGCTGGCGCCGCAGCGCCGCCAGCACGGCCTCCTCGGCGCCCTCGCCCCCACTGCCGGCGCCCTCGCCCGCCTCGCATGCGCCGCCCCCGCCGCCTCCACCGCCGCCACCACCACTGCGACGGGATTCTACAACAATGGCATTCAATATGCTTTTAGCTTTTTGTGGAGTTCATGGTGAGACAAGTAACCATTTGAATACTGCGCAACTTATCGGAAAATTTCAGGATGATTAGGATACAACAAAACACATAGCCAATAATAATCCGTCCTAAAAAAAACAAAACATACTGTGGTAGAGTGATTGTGGGGATTCTACAAAAGGTAAAGTATACTCACTGCTTTTAGTGTGCTTCGCATCGTGCCGTGGTCTCCGGCGGCGCGTGTGTATAGTGTCGCGGCGCATGGCGGTGGGGCGCGGCACGCCGTGCAGCTTGAAGTACAGGCCGCAGGCGTTGCACACCATCTCGCCGCGCGCGTCGCGCCGCCATATGGTGGTGGTGTGAGTGCCGCAGTTGCTGCACGACAGCTCCACGCGAGCGCCACCCCGCCCCGCGCCCGCCCCGCCTGGTGTTGATGCGTCCGGTGGTTCCTGCTGTATGCAAACGAAGCTCTTCACTGAGATATAATCAAATGGCTATGGTCTTGACTAATTAGCAGTAATATGAAACAGTCAAAACAATAACCAATGAGAAAACCGACGCAAGAGGGAGAGAGGGTAAAAGTATCCCGAGTCGATGACCTTTTGTAAAATTTGGAATTCACATGGCATCAGACACTTTCATATCCCAAATAATGTAGTCCCGAAGTTAAAATATAATATAACCGTGGCAAAGCCTTACATTCTCTGAAGCTGTCTGTGGCCACTGTGGGTTCGTGGCGGGCGCGTCTACGGCCATGACGGGTTGCGCTCGCGCAGGGAAGCTTTGTTTTCTTCGCGCCGTGCCCGCCACGCTTGACCCGCGACCCGAACTGTGCCATTCACCATTCTGCAGACAATAATAGCACCATATACAAACTATTTTTATTTATATTTTGAAATAAAATACCTACATATAAATACTAATATAGATTCACAAAACATAACTCCTGTAAATTATCCATAAGCCTTTAAAACAAGAGGGTAAAACCTAAATACTGATAGGAGCATGCATTTCACACAACCATCACGTTATATCTGTATGAAAACCTAACATTGATAACAAACGCACGGGCATGACATTTTTAATCGCTGTCCCGACAGATTACAAGTACTACTAATCAATCAAATTGATATAAAACATTTTCAGTTTTTCCCGCTGCTTTTTTCCAGTCGTATTTACCCAAAAAAAACAGCGACGAACTCTCGAGTGAAAGTTTAATAAACTCTTATAAAATAGTAAAACATTTCTGACAGTTAGATCGATGATAAATTATAGTTACTAGTTAAGTGTCGTTATATTTCTTAAAGACTATAAGGAAAACTGTACAGTAAATTATGAAAATGAACATACATTAAGTAGACAATAAGATGCGAAATGACTGTCATGTCCTACCTATTATTATTAGCGTACAGATGTATTCCCCAGTTTAGTTGTAAAAACAGAAGAATACACATGAGGCTATTTATTTTTATTTTAAAAGTGTAATCAGATGGACCATGCTTGGAACATTTCGGTCAGTATCAGTTGTACCTACGTACGTTAAGTTACATATAAAACTATTTGGTTATGAAGAATCTCATAAAATCTCTATGGTGTTGAAGTATAGTGAGTTGAGTGAGTGTGAGTGAGTTGAAGTAGAGTATAGTGCTGAAGTAAATATTTAGATGTCATTTAGTCTATTTCCGTTTAGATTCAGACAGGCTTGAAATTTTGAGTGCATCTAAAGCGTACTGCATGATTGCGTTTCCATGTTCTTTTTATAAATTTTTACTATCCAGGCTTTAAAGTTACCGAAACATGACTTTCAGTATAGAATGTGGCAAGATGTAGACTGTATAACTTATTTGTGAATTGTCTGTAGTCATAAGACGTTAATCTGCTGGAATTTGAACCTTAGAGGATAGCATGAAAGTTAGTTACTTTATTATTGTGTTACATTATGTTAATGTAGTGACATTATAAGTCAACAATAACTTTTTTGTAGTTTAGGCTTCTTATAAACTAGACTGTTTGTGCACTGTCATATGATGAATAACGTGTAGAAAAGACTATTACTCTATTAGATAATTGAATATGATAAGAGCATAACAAACTGATAAGTGTTAAATCTCCGAATAAACGTAATATTTTTGGATCTATAGTTTTTTGTTTAGCAAAATCTAATTCAAACTTTCAAACAAACACGCACTTGTATTCTGCTAATAAGATTTTAGTTCGATTACTAATTTTATATTACGAACTAGATGTACATAAATATTTCTATGTCAAGGACGCTATTTACATTTACTGCCATCATAATCATCCATTTAATGTTACTATTGTATATTGCGTATTGATTACAATAATAAATTTTGATAGCACATTATTTGATCGTATCATTAATTATATCTAATATGGCGTAATAGTATAGTTGGCGTAGTTGATCCTTTATGAACTATTATTCTGTACTCAGCCAATATGCAGCAGGTAATCAAACATAATAGTGTTATCAGCGTATCATGACTAATTAAATAATACTGATAACAGTCGTTATCATGTTTTAAAATCTGTGTAGTATTCTGCAATACTTCTGTTCTTATATATAAAGGGCTTGTGTTTAAACGCCACCCAAAAAAGTACCTATTTTACAAAAAATTCGAAACTGTCACCAAAATGGATAAATGGTCACCAAATAACGTTTCCTAAAATAT